>JAKSYS010000201.1:0-90232 GCA_022925895.1 Fragilaria crotonensis | reverse complement strand
CTGGTACTACAGCAATCGAATCATAACAGTATCGGTAGGACGGTACCCGAATTAATGTTCAGGGGCAGGCAGAAAGTGGAAAACAACTCAGATGATGCGGACCATAAGTGTTACGAAGGTTTTGCCTGCCACGGGCAGCCCTCGGTTGTTGGTAATAGTTTGATTCGAACTACAAAATCTAAGCTAGAGGTCGTCAGTGTAGGTCACCCACACATAAAGTCCATCAAGAGACGGTAGACTCATTTCCATTCTGGGATTTTGCTTTGTACTGCAGTAAGTGATAGCCAAGAACAGCTGCAGTCACTATCAATCGTCTGTTTCTGCCAACAGAAAGTTAACGAACTTGTCCCGAACATTGGCGCCCTCGAGATTTTGTACGTCTACCGTGGCGGGCGGCAACGTTGCTACCGACGAAATGACTTGGCTAAACCGATTCCCATCATACAGATGAATTTTTTCTTTTTCATCTTCCGAGAAATGCAGCAAGCTGGCCATCATTTCCAAGACTTGTTCTTTGGACTTTCCAGATCTAGCAAACCAATCCAATAGCACGTTCTTCATTAATGATCGATCGACTACATCTTCTTGAGATGCTTGAAGTCGACTGATAGCCTCGTCCAGCGATCGTCTTGTCTGCATTTTCTCTTTCTTTACCTTCTCCAGCTCATCCTTTATCAGACGAATTTCTTCCCTCACTTCCCTGACCGCTGCGTCCGCTGCATACCGAACTTGACGCATATTCACTTCGTTGGCCTCATGCGTTGCCTGAATTGCTGCCGCGTGAGCTGCAGCAGTAGCCTCTTCTGACGACATTCGACGTTCCTCCAAGAGTGCCAATTCTGCGTCCCTCTCGCTCTGAAAGGATTCCAAAGCACGGCTCAGATTTTCATTGCCCAAAATGGCACGGTCCATGTCTGCCCTGGCGACTTCCACATCGGCTAAAGCTGCAGCAAGTTGATGTTCCAAGTCTCGCACTGTTGCAAGAGCAGCATCGCGTTCCTCCTGAAGGGCCGATTTGTTTGACTCCACGCTATCAACCTTGGACTCAATTTCTGCCCGTTCTCGGTCTTTGGATTCCTTTAACGACTCAATCTGCTTCTGAGACCAGCAATGACGTCTTCATTTTTCGCCATTTCATCGATTTGCTTCTTGAGTTCATCATTCTCATCTTCGGTCACCTGCCAATTGTGATGCAACGTCTCATTTTCTTCGCGTAGGTGGTCCAGCTCTTCTTGAAGTTCGGTGCTACTTTGCTTACTCTTTCGTAGACTTGACTGAAGCTCTTTTACCATCGCCTTGAGTGACTTGACTTCCTCATTACGATCCTCGAGGATGGCCTTGGTTTCGGCTAACTTCGTCTCGGCGTGTCGTGCCGCTGTCTCATGCTTGTGAAGCAGCTGCTTATTTGCATTTTCAGATTTTGAAAGAGTACTTTCTTGTTCGCTTTCGATGCGAGCCAGGCGTGCATTAGCCTCCTCCAGAAGCTGCTCCAGCTTTCTTTGTTTCTGCACCGCTTGTTTTCGTTCTTGACCAAGTCGATCCAGCGTTGCTTGAGAAATGGATTCCAGCTCAGTTTCGAGCCTCTCGATCTCTTGTCGATACTCGGCGCTGACTGACTCGGCATTCGCCTCAAGCATCTCAGCCTGTTCCTGCTTGAACTTCAGACGTTGGGACTCCCGCCACTCCTCCTCTGCCTCCATGCGCTCGGCAGCATCTTTTTGCATGATCAAAATATGATCTTCACGCTGCCGAAGTTGAACCTCCAAATCTTTACATTTTTTCTCCAGTGTAGAGAGCATTTCCTTTGTTGCTGACTCATCCGCTGCGGCGTTGTGCCTGGCGTGGTTTCGAGCCTGGTCGAACTGCCGCTTCATCTCCATGTGTAACTCTTGGCACTGAGCCTCAAGATCCCGAATCTTGTCTTCCTTCTCTTTCAAAATACTGGGATCAACAGCCTTCTGCGATTCAAGTTCCTGTTCCAGCAGCTCGAGCCTTTCCTTTGCAGCTAGGCTTTCGTTCGCATGGAGTTGAGCTTGGTTATGCTGTTGTTTTGCCTCCAAACGTAGCTCTTGACATTGGACTTCAAGATCTCGAATCTTGTCATCCTTGTCTTGGACTGCTAAGCGATCAATGGCTGTTTGCGCCTCTTCCATCTCATGGCATTTGGCTTCGAGCTCCTGTATTTTGATATCCTTTTCCTTTACAATGGCAGACTCCACCAGGGCGGACTGTGCCTGCATCGTGATCAGCTGAGATTCCAAATCACGAATCTTCTCACTCATTTCCTGGACAACTTCGGGATCAATCCATGGTTTCGCTTGTAATGATCGACACGTCGCTTCTAGCTCGCGAATCTTGTCATCCTTTTGTTTCACAACACTGAGGTCTACAGTAGGCTTTTTCTCCAGTTCCAAACACTTTGCCTCCAATTGACGAATCGTGTCATCTTTTTCTCGAATAATGGCCGGATCGACATGAAGTCGTTGCTGAAGATCTCTACACTGCTCCTCCAAATTCCGAATGGCATTGTCCTTGTCTTGCTGCATTGCAGCAAATTCCGAATTCTTTTCCCGTAATTTCGATTCTCGTTCTTCCAATTCCAAAATTCTCGCAGCTTGTTCTTTTTGTACGGCAGCTCCAGCAGCAGCGACGGCATCCTGGTAGGATTGCTCCTGCTGAGTTTCGAAACGCGTCGAATGTTGATGATTTTGTTGTTGCTGATGTTGCAATAATGAAGGACGGGGGTTCTTTTCTGACATTGCCAGAGGCTCGCGTTTTGACAATGGTTCCGGCAAGGAAGCCGTCTCCATCGAGTCGTTTGACATGGACGATAGCTGATGCGAAAGAAGAGATGGGGTGTATGGTTTGGATGGGACGAGAAGTTTTTTCGTTGCAGGTGAAGGTGGTGTAGCAGCTTTGGTAACACCGACGGATGGAACAACTAATTTCTTGGTGATGGATGATGTCTTTTGAGGCACAACCAACCGTGACGTTCCGCTATGAGATTTCACTGTCTGGCTTTGTGTGAGCGATGATTCATGAGGCGATGGCGTTGTCATCGATAGTGAAGGTGGAACTTGTTGCAAATCTTCAATCGATTCCTCAACTTCCACAAAATCATCCTCTTCTTCATCTTCGTCGTCGTCATCATATTCATCGTCAAGTGCCGTCGGAGCGACAATGCGTGAGAGAATGGCACCGAAACCAACCCGGGGTCGTTGCGGCTTCACTTCTTCTTCATATTCAGACTCATCGTCGTCTTCGTCACCATCATCGTCGTCATCGTCGTGTGATACATGAGGCGGAGCCACCACGTCCTGAAGCTTTGCCAGTCCACCTCGTAAATCACCAGCTATATCGCCAGCATTCTCCTTCAAACCTTGAGCAATTTTACCCCACATGATGCTAGATGTGTTAGTTGACAAGTTGTACCTGGTACTTGCCGCAAATGGCCGTCGTGATGAGGCCGCAACGGGTCAGAGTCAGAGAGGAAATGGCTGACTGAAGACACACCACAATGACAACAAGGACACGGAGGAGTGATGGAGTATGGAGTGCTCCTTTTGCGAATGATACGGTATTGAACCCAGCACAGTACATACTCCTACGCATTTTAATGCTCAGTGAATGCGACAAACTGAATTGCACCGTACTGTACAACACTGCAGTAGCAAAACGGTCAACTCAGCGCATCCAAATACCACTAAACACTAAACAGTAATACTAGTAGAACTTGTACCACTACACGTAGCGTCAGTCGTTCATGGCTATTGTGAGTGCTCAAGAATACAGCGTGTGTCATAGTACAACTGCGGTCCCTAATGGAGTAGAGCTCTAGAGAGTCCCAAGTCCCAATTAACATAGTTGGCAACAGTCAGATTAACAGTCAGATATAGAGTCCGAGAAGCATTTCTATAACTTGTGTGGGATTTAGTTTATGGTCCCTCTAGACACTAGGGATCACATCGCACCCTCCACAGGTTTCAGGACAAACGGTATAAGCTTCATGACGAACGTGGCAAACCTCATTAATCACACCCAGGCGAACTGATAACCACAAACACGTTCGCTGAAACCCTTGGAATAAAAAATAATTCGCAGTGTCCGAACAATTGTCAACGCACTTGCCACATGTCTCCCTGCACAAGTTAGAGGCGGTGATACTACTGCTGCACACCACTCCCCACATCTGGGGGCGCGCGCGCAACCAGATGCAATCCCGCTCGCGCACGAATCCATCCACGCCGGGGTACGGAAAAACACCAAGTAAATTGTCATCGCAAATCATGTCCGTGGTGGGGATTATCGGTCTCAAGGTGGGATTTCGGGCTAGAAAAGGTGTCATAGGGACTATAGTTGGATTCTGGGTGAAAGGCCGTACTGTTGGCACGGGGGTTGGGCGAATTGCGGGCGACTTGGTAGGATTCGAGTTGGGAGGGCGTGTTGTGGGCACTTTGGAAGGGTTCTGCGTGGGACGGCGCGTTGTCGGGAAAGAGGTTGGCACCTTGCTTCGATTCCCAGTAGGAGGGCGCGTTGTTGGCGACTGCGTTCGAGGGATTGTGGGCAGCTTGGTAGCATTCAGGGTTGGCACAGGGGTTGGCGGGTTGGAAGGATTCATGGTTGGAGGGCGTATTGTCGGGACTGGTGTCGGATTCGGAGAAGGCGAAAATGTCGGCAATTGTGTTGGATTCAACGCGGAAGGGCGAGGTGTTGGCACTGGGGTTGGATTTGAGGTTGGGAATATCGCGGTGGGCGCTTTTGTAGGATTCGTTGTTGGCAACATCGTTGTCGGCGTAGGGGCAGGATTGGTGGTATTGGAAAGTAATGTTGGCACATACATAGAATTCGGCGTTGGAGACGTCGTCGTTGGTCCCTGGGCAGGAGTCTGGATTGGGCCATTAGTTGATGGGACTAGGATCGAACTCGGAATGGGAAAAAGAATTGTCGGCCTGTTCGAATTCCGGATTGGAGGCATCGTTGTCGGCGAGCGTGTAAGCGGTATAGCACTGCAAAGAGGTGTATAGTAGTTGCTGCATATTGATGCATGCGTGCAGTTCCGGATGACCACGTCGAAGTACTCCAAACCGTTGTTGGGAAACATTCCACAAACATCGACACAGAGACCTTCATATTGAAATGTTCCAGAATTGCGCCCATCCAAAGACCAAGATTGTGAATCTAACTCGACGGTACTTTGAGTGAATGCAACCATGTTTGCCTTCTCTTGAGTATCCCTATTCATTGCAGCGATCTTGTTGTACTGGATAAAAATGTCTCCAATCTTGATGAGGACTAGACCATTGTATGGGACAGATGCATAGTCAGGGAAACCATACAGCCGCCCTTTCCAAGGGCCGCAGCTGGACCGTGCTTCAAGCTCCAAAGCCTTGTCGCTGTACCAACCAAGTTGCCAGTTCTTTGCGCTGTTGAAACAGGCGAGTGGCCAGTACTCTCTGCCATATCCAATACCCATGATTCCACTCTCATCGCCATAGGGATCGCCGTCCTTGCCAGAGTGCCCAAGTCCCATGTTGTGACCCAGCTCATGAACAAAGCTGCTCAAATGTCCGCAAGCACCTTCGTTAAAAAATGCTCTATTCCAGTCAATGTAAGCGTACGCGATCCAATCAGTTTCACCAGACGCTCCGAGGGATCCAGCAGGTAAACAATAAACAATGTGATCATATGCATTGAGACTAGCAACTTTTGTCGCTAAGGCAGTATTTACTGCGTTCTCAAAATCACCCGCTTCGATGTCTCGAATATTAGAATTCAGCTTCAATTCAAGAACTCCATCACTGATGCCGGGTCCCACGGCCGGCAAGAGTTGTTTCTGCCCCATCGAACACGTCTTATATTGAGAAGCAGGGGTGCCGAAGGATCCAAAAACGCGCGCAGAGATGGAAGAAGCGTTGAGATCTACTCTCCCGTCATTGGTTGTAACGCGAACGACGAGGACGTTACTCTCGCCAATCACGACCGCCGTACGTCGACGGGTCCCATCGATGTCAGAGGGTGCTTCGCTTATCGTTATCTTTGCGTTTACGTCGACAAGAATCTGGTCGTGACTGTCGCCGCCGCTCCTAACTCGCACACGCTCCGTCGAGTTGTGAGGAGCGAAACGGGCCCCTTTGATGCGAAGGAAAGCGCGTTGGTGTTGGTGGAATTCACGGTGATACTTTTGAACGATCCAATGCGGGATATCATACATCATCCCCTGAGAGTCGCCATTAACGTCGGCATAGGCTTCGCACCGACGTGTCGTGATGGGGCGATCGTTTCCTCCGTGGAAAACAGCGGTGCGAACCCTACACTCAACAACATTTGAGAAATCAATGGAGTGGTACCAACTGAGGTCGAGCGTAACGGCATGACATCTTGATACAATCGACGCGATTGCCATAGCAACACAGCGAGCGCGAAAGCTCATTGTCTATTTCGTTTCTTTGTAGTTTGAATTTGTGTCTGAAACTGGCACGAAACGTCGGTTTGGAATATTGTCCACGCTGAGAAATGAAAAAAACTCAGATTTCCATGAATTCAGTCGTCCCAAAGGAAACGCCTAACTTCACGACCATCGCAACCATTACTGCAATATGTTTGATCGATTGTGTGTTCCTCGTCATTGCCGTCAGTTGTCCTACTGAAGGCTTCTCTTTATTCAAAGCGCATCTCACATTCCGCCAACGAGTGGTGAGGAATGTCTTCCAATTCTCACGTTTCATCAGTGATCAACTGCACCGTGATCGTTGCACATACATAGGCTTCAGAATCGAAAGACACCGAACTGCTGTCGTCCAGTTGACTAAGCCGACTTCGCAGATTTCATCGTCGACAGTGCCCCCAGATCTTTTCAAAATATGCAACCAGAACACCTCCAGGAAGCTCCTTGGTACCAAAACTAGCCTAGTTTGTACCCTCTGCCAGCTCTCGGATCGTACGGCGGTTTCTGTCGCGGGTCCTGTGCCGAAGATTCGACAGACCCAGTGCCATGCGACTTGAGTAGTTTCATTCGAGGATCGAGCGGCTTCCGGACATTCGAATTCCCAGGAGGAGGTGGCGGCGGCGGAGGAGGAGGTGGAACCTTGGCGCGAGGATCAGATGGAAGTGTTGAAGTTGGTGGTGTCTTTCGCTTTGCGTCTTTGCGGGGATCACTTTTGTTTGGATTTCGTGGGTCGTTTGGTTTCATACTGGCACTGCTGCGACAGATACTGGGAACCAAAAGGTTGTGAAGTTCCGGAAACGTCGTTGTTGTGCCTTTTATCGATATCGGTACCTCAACAACGGCATCGTCTTTGCGAGCATGTTCCACCAAATCCCTCCAATATGGATTAACAATAATGCTTTTACACCGAGCAATGACAAGCAAAAAGTGTTTCGCTCGTGTGAGAGCGACGTTCATGCGCCTAACATCGCTCAAGAACCCAATACCCTGACTACCTGCGGCGCGAACACATGAAAAAATAACAATGTTGGCTTCGCGACCCTGAAAGGCGTCAACCGTGTTGATTTCCACGAATTGAGCGAAGTGAGGTCCCATTGCGTCTTGAAAGGATCGTCGCAAGAGCGCAGCTTGTTGCGCATATGGGGTGATTACAGCAACACGGGTGGCAGTCGACAATCCACCTGTCAAATCGCGTAGCTGACAGAACAAATGCACAGCAAATTTGGCTTCTGAAGAGTTGGTATAACTAAAACCCCCGCGCTCTTCCTTGGAGTCCAAATCCAGGACAGTGAAGGGTTGAAATGCAGGTACTGCCGACAGGATCTTGGTATGAAGTTTCCCTCCATAGTCTGGGCTTAGCACATTTGGCCCATCCTTCAAATCCCCGCCATAGAAGATCACTCGCGGGAAATGCGAGATCTTGGGGTGCATTCGATATTGTTCATTCAGCATAAAGACTTGGTGCCCAGCCTCTTCCATTCTTTGAAATAGACTCCGATCGTACTTTGTGTTTCGACCCGACACGTTGAATATAGTGGCAGGTAGCTGCTGTGGGTCCCCAACCAAAATGGCATGTTTGGATCCCAATCGCAAAGCTGCCAGGGTAGAAGGCTCAACACTCTGTGCAGCTTCATCGACAACCACAACTTCAAACTTTTGAGCAGCCTCTAGCACTCGGTTACCGGCCGTGCCCAACGTAGTCATCACAATATGTACATTATCGAGAATGTGTGTCTCGAGTTGCTGTCTGATCTGAATGCTATTGCCACCACTTAGGGCTCCTTGAGTGATAGTGCATCTTTCCAATTTGTTGGTGACCGAGTTGTATTTCTCGTAAAGTTTGACAACTTGTCCCATGTACGACCGATATTCTGGCATGGATGACGCCTCGAATTGCACTTCGCCTGGTTCCGGAGGAGGAGGACATTCGAAGGTAGTCGTTTTCTCTTTGTGATTTACAAAATAAACGCGTCTTGTCGAGTCAAACGTATCATCAATCCGAATTTCCCAGTCCTTGGAGAGAGGCCAGGGAGTAGCGTTACTGAGCGCCAGAATTCTCTCGGAGTCTGATAATGTCGTTTTGGATCATTTGTAGTTCCATCTTGTAACCTGCAACACTGGACTCCAGCTTACTGAGATCCAGATGCTCGGACAGAATTGCATCTACTTGGTTTTCCAGAGCGACATCCTTGACCTCCATACTTTTTCCCACTCCTACACGAATGATGCTTGGATTATAGCGTTTGCCAGATCCATCGACAAATCCATCTTCCATGATCTTGAGGATAACATTATCAACAGCCGCATTAGAAGGAGCACAGACGAGCAGACGCGGCTTGGCCGTACTGCAATGTTAGCGGCCAACTTCCGATTTCCAGATACCATACCGGCGATTCGTTTAAGATCATCGTAGTACTTATTGAACTGTCGGATGTGCAATGAGTTTAAAATCGCCACAAGTGTCGTTGTCTTCCTCGTTCCCGGAGGTCCCTTGATGAGTGTAAAGCCACCGTCTCCATAGTCGGAAGCACTGGCAGAGATAGCCATGAGCTGGGATGGATTGAATTTGTGTTGGGCGTAAGCTGTGAATCCCTTGCTAAGCTTATCGTCGCCACCCATCTTATTCAAGAGCTGGGTCTTGGTGAGGGTCGACAATGCCTTGGACGCAGTCTTTCCTTCCAGATGCTTTCCCAGCAGGTACTTCTTAAGTGGAATGGTATCCATGTGACAAAGAGCCGTAAACTCCCGAAGGGCGGTGATGTTGCAACCTATCTTGAGCAAACGCCATTCATCCGATTCTGATTCGTGAATCGTGGCCCACCATTTCTTACTGACCTTGAGTTGCAAACCATCCAAAGACTTCCTTTGAAAGTCTGTATGCCCTATCAGGGCGCACTTCCGCCAACTCTTGTCGGGGGGAATCTGGTTAGAAGTGAAAAGCTTTTGGACTGCGTCCCCATGCTTTTCAGGTACCAATAAACATGCATCGTTGGCATGAAAGAAATTTTCGTTCGATCGCACCTTAGCCCTGACGATAACGATTAAACAATCCAGCGCAGACCCTAAATTCTTCTGATTGGTCTCGATCGTTACAGGTACAAACTTGTTAGTTCGATTTGAGGTAACTTCTTGCAACAGTTGAGCTCTCATTTCCGCCAAACACAAGGGTGCCCAAGAAGCAATGTAGTGTCGATGATTTACAAATCTATCCGGCAGGGGCTTTTTCTGATGAAGAACGTCAACATCTTCGTCATCCTTGGATGACTGGCTGGTTCGAGCTTCATTCTTGACATGTTGCGTGAGGAAATCCCAATCTCGAATGTTCCGCCAAAAATCATCCGGCTCGAATTGTCCGTACGATCCTGCTTCCAAATGCGGAGCACCGAGGGATGTGGAAATACTGGACGTGATCAAATTGCTCAAGATGGAGTTTGGCTTGCGTGCAATCTGTTGGATCGGCAATTGGGTGCTAGGAGTGGATGTCGTGGCGCTGCTAGTCACGTCAGCATTTGCATCCATGACTCGAAGTCGTGCTGCCTTCAAGACCGCATCTGCCCTCTTTGGTTTCAACGTTGGACGCTTTTGGAACGCAGATGGTGCGGTAGTTCCCACTGCCGCCGCCGCAGCAGCACTTGCTTTGGACACGGTCGTCGTCGTCAATGTAGTCGGGCGTCCCAATATCTTTTGAACTTGATCACGCTGATTTTTGATCTGCACCAGAGCGGCTTGTTTGTTAGACGGTATCGGAGGATGCGGAGGATCTGTTTTATGATTCGTTTGATTATTCGCCGTACGACTCGTCGCTGCTTTTGATGTCGCCACGGAATATTCTGCTGCTGCTGCGCTATTGGTCAATTTGGCAGCGACACGACGCTGTTGCGCCAGAATTGCTGCCTCTTTCTCTGTAAGCTTTCGTTTGTTGGATGACATGACGATTCTATGGATATTCCTATCTATTGTGCTGCTGTATACCTATACAATCGCATTCACACAATTTGCAATAAACAATCGGTAAAAGTTATCATTCAGACATGAGACTGTTATGTGAGGACGGAGATTCCATTGCGCCTTGCGCCACAGTCGCAGTTCTGTTTTCTGATTCGGTGCACTGTAACTGTGTACTGTATTACTTCTACGGGCAACTACCGGGTAGGTACGAGTACAGGATTTCTGTAGCACGGGAGCACGGGAGAGCTCCAAAACGTGCAAAACGTGAATCGATGGAATCAAAAACCCGGGATACGAACTCCAACCCCCACATTACGCCTAGTAGGCATGCATAATACCGGTAGAGTACGCTGGTACTACTACACGTCTTTGTACCGGACCTTGTTTCCCGTGGAGAACCCTTTACGGTAGAACGCTTCCGGTAGATCTAGTACAGTAGCTTTGCAAGTTACTTGAGAGAGATTATGTAGCGTGGGTAATAGCCGAGGACGAGAGAAAACCAATCTATAACACGCAAATGCCAATTCACACTAATTGCAACTACCACTTAAACAACCACCCACAACGTTTTCCAGATACCCCAACACCATACGCCTACGAATGTAACTGCGTGCATCCTCAAATCCTATTCGAAGGGAGGCTTCAGTGTGGATGATTTTTCACCAAAGGTCAACCTTGGCTTGAATAGTGTGACTAATACACCCGCCGCATTGAAAAACATTGGGATATCCGACGAGCATACGGCGCGGACTAAGCTAGTCAAGTGACAATCGCTCAGGAAAAACAACCGACCGGAACGTACGCACGCTGCACTTGAGTGGCTGGTTCATACTAGTACACAAAAACATAGGGTAGATTGTACTACAGATGCAAGCAACGAAGCATACAATGATCGAAGGGATCTAGGAGTACAAAACTTGCAAGAAAGCAAAGTCCTTCTGTAGCAATCCACGTTGTTAATCTTTGCTTTCATTACCACACACGTTGACTTTAGAATCGTCCATTCTGATAATCCATAATGGCCTGTTGAATTTCCAGATTCGTATTCATCACAAACGGTCCACGATTCGCGATTGGTTCATCGATCGGTTCACCACCCATGATGAGTACAGCAGAATCTTGTTCCAACACCACAAGTTGCAGCGCCTCCGAATCACCGCCATCATCATTCCTAAATAGGGCAACATCTTGGGGTCCCAACGTTTTGTCATTGATACGAACTGACCCGCGTCGAACAAAGACAATACATGAATGATCCTTCGGGTACGGAACGACAACCTCGGATCCGGCAGTAGGGAGCGACACATCCCACAGATTCACGGGAGAGTACGTTTGGGCTGGACCGACAACGCCGTTGAGTGATCCAGCAATGATGCGAGCCGTGGCGGCACCATCTTCTTGACTCGACAGTTTCACCACGGGGATGGTATCATGCGTGATTGCCTGATACCGAGGTTTGACCATTTTAAATTCACGCGGCAGGTTGACCCACAATTGACACATTTCGAGTGTACCTCCTCTGGCGGAGAAATCTTTGGAGTGGTACTCTTCATGAACAATCCCTCTCCCTGCCGTCATCCATTGGACATCTCCTTCTCGAATAACCCCATGGCCGCCAGTGGAATCGTGATGCTCGGCTTCGCCCTGAAAGGCGATTGTAACAGTCTCGAATCCGCGATGGGGATGCTTGCCCACACCCAAAGGCTTGCCATTCTTGTTGATTGGGAATACCGTGGGTGCACCGTAATCGAACATGAGCATGGGACTTATGGTCTTGGTGAACGCCAAGTTTGCAAATACGGGATACACTAGTGTCATTAGGAAAACATGAGAGTGTGTGAGACAGACGATGCATATAGACACAACAAGATTCTGCTATGCTGAACATGCTGGACTCGGAAAGAAAACTCACCTTGAAAGCCGTCGCCAACCCAATGAGTCGATGGGCGCGGTAAGACACGATCGATGGTCCGGAATCTAACTGACATTGTTGTTGTGATTGTTACCGTTGACAAAAATAGTAAGGATGTTAGAACACTTTTCATTTTATGAACTCCTTATAAAGTTAACGATGTGTTCGGCATTTCTTTTCACCAGTCTCGAATCACAAAAAATCACGAGAAAAAGATCTTCGATGGACCAATTCGAACCTAATCCCACGAATGTTGTAGTTGTACACGAATGGAGTGGGAACAAAAATGAAATCCGAGTATGCATACATAGCACATGGTAGAAAAAGTACTACAGTATCAATGTGCTTGTACTGAAGTACAAGTACAAGTACAAGTACAAGTACAAGTACAAGTACCTCGTACTCCAGTGTCCAGTGTCCAGTGTGCATTGTGCGAAATGTACTGTAGACGAGGTGCCACGGAGTACCGGTACAAGCTACAAGTACTTTGTTTGGCCCCCTATCCCAGATGTAGTATGTGGCAGTAGCACAATATGACTTGTACTCTGTGGAAGGTCCGGCCGGACCGTCGGAATCGTGGAAAATCCGAGAACACGTGACACATCATAGTAAGAGTATCGCTCCCACGCTGAGTCGTTTTCAACTGAAAAAAGCAAGGCCGGCGCGTTTATCATGTGGATCATCATCAGTGCAATTCCACTTACCATAAGTGAGATTCCACTTACGGTAAGTGGAATTCCACTTACCGTAAGTGGAATTCCACTTACCGTAAGTGAAATTCCACTTACGGTAAGTGGAATTTCACTTACTCACAATCCGAAAGAGACACGTGTCGTCTACGAAGATCCGTATGAAGACATTTTATGTAAGTGAAATTTCACTTACGGTCAGTGGAATTCCACTTACGGTAAGTGGAATTTCACTTACCGTAAGTGGAATTTCACTTACGGTAAGTGGAATTCCACTGACCGTAAGTGGAATTTCACTTAGAATGAGAATACCTTGCCGGCTCGTTTGGATCAACCGTTCCAGCTACAAATATCGCAACACACGTTATTGGAAGCCAGCGTACGTGGAATTACTCCGGTAACGGAGCTTAACGGCTAGAACTTGTTTTGGCCGGACCTTCCTGAGGAAGATCTCCTGAGCTGTTCAACTCCACAATTTACTCTAGCTAACATGATGCCTCAACCATTATAATCTCTCTATCTAAATATCCTCCTGTCTCATTCGGTTGAGAACACTCCGGCGTTCAGCTGTCATCGGCTTTGAATCCGAACCAACCTCCAACAACCAGCATTGAATCCACGATGCTCGTGTCGCGTGGATCCCACCTTTTCCAACCAAGTGAGTCAAGTAGCGCTCTGTCGACAGCCGGCGTAACAGCGGTGTGTCCGCCAGTGCCAAATTGAAGATGACGCTGAGACAAGAGTCGCCCAGAGAGTCATTCAGTGTCCAGTGATGCAACGGTAAATGCTGAGACAGGTGTTGCAGAAGTTCCAAGATCACCAAAATACACTTTCCATGGCGTGCTACATCTGGTGCATGCGTCTTCGAGAGTTGCTGGAGAATCCCACATGACCATTTCAGCGCATGGCCTTCCGAGGAGTGCAAAAATATTCTTGTAGCAGTGCGACTCAACAGATGTGGGGCGAATGTGACGGTCAATGTTTCCAATAGAGTCAGCAAATCTTTCCCGTTGTCTGCCTTTCGGAACGACAGGAATCGCTCATAGGATTTGTCTTCCAGGCAGCTCAGGTTGCGTAAACACAGACATGCCAAATACGTGTCAGGGGACAGTTCCTCGATATTAGTGTAAAGCGCTTGCAGCAATTCTGAATGTTCCATGAATTGTCGTTTGTTTTCCATCGGAATGCTGAGGTTGTTGAGTGTGAGGAGAGCCATTCTACGAGTTTCGCGCTGACACAGAAGCTGTGCGAGCGTGTCGAGAATCTCGTACTTGGAAACAAGTTCGAGTCTGTATATTGGAGGTCCAAGTGTGAGTTGCTTCGAAGTTGTGGATTAATTTTTCAAGGGCATGGTGCATCGACACATGATCACGTTCGTGCCATTCGTCTCGCCTTCTGCCGTCCCAACAAACGATACTCACCTATGTTCCCATCGCTTCGGTGCCGTCAAATCGTACAACTGTTGAAGAGCCTTCTTCCGTTCCGCTTCCAACAAAAGGTTCGATCGAATCAAAGGGACTGCAACGTCCAAAGGCAAATCTCCCTCAAAGGCTGCCATGCAAGCTCGTGGATCACACCGTTGCAACAGGATCGTCCACAGTGATGGAACATCGTTTTGCGTTTGTTGCTCCTGCACCATTGACGTGGGGGTGACGGATGCCATGGCTGAAATGCGGATGCTTGTATCTATTGCTGTTTGAACTATCCTTCCAAGTTTACCTCGTTCTGATCTTTGCCAACGACGATCAGGAAAGCAATGTCACGATCAACAATGAAAATAAGACAATCGATTCGTGGTGATCGTGACGAAACTGAGATTTGGAAGTGGATTAGAAATTTTGAGAAACGTGGGTCTCGTTCCAAGAAGGATGTAACTGGCGATCCCGCCGCCCGTTGAAAATCGTAACTTCCTAAGTAATACCGTGTTTGCGTAGATCAGATATTGAGGACACGGTCTGTGTTATGAGTTCGTCCCGTTTCCTGTCATCCGACTATGTTTCACCTCCTCAAGACTCAAGACGGTATGCATACTTGTACTGGAGTACAGTGTACCTTGTGCTCCAGTATTCCACTGCTGGTGCGAGCCAACTACAGTACCAAATGCACTACAAACTGGTACTTGTCTAGTGTCTAGTCTATACTTCTATTGAGCAACTTCACCCTCGGCCACTCTCTGCAGATTCTCGGTGTTCATGTGCTTTAGCCAAATTCTAATGAGTCCAGCCAAGGCGTTGAAAAAGGTGACACCCTGCCTTTGGTTGCTCCATCTTATCAGTTCTCAAATTCACCAAGAGTTGGAGAGTCGATTCCAAATCCACTACACGCCCGTATAGTACGAAAGTTGGTTATTTCTCGTGGATTTCCATTTTCCACCAACCATTCAGCGCATTAGCCAATCGATCTAACCACATTCGGAAACTCGATTCCAAGCCTGCGACATGCACGTACACAGGTTGCAATTTCCTGTGGACTTCCAGTTTCAATCAACCATTCAGCTCGTTGGACGAGCACTTTAAACACATTCGGAGACTTAATGCCAAGAGTAGCACAGGCCCATACACATTTCGCAATTTCCCCTGACTTGCAGTTTTCGAGCAAAGATTCAGCGTGTCGGTCGAGCAATTTGAACAAATTCGGAGACTTTATTCCAAGTTTACCACACGCCCATACACAGTTCGCCATTTCCCGTACGTTGCCATTTTGAATTAACCATTCAGCGCGTCGGTCGAGAAATTCAAACAGATTCGGAGACTTGATTCCAAGTTTGCCGCACGCCCATACCCAGTTCGCGATGCCTTGGGAAGTCCAATTCTCAGCTAAACATGCAGCGCGTTTGTCAAGCAATTGAAACAGATTCGGAGACTTGATTCCAAGCTTGCCACATGCCCATACACCGTTAGCAATTTCCTGTGGCTTGCCATACAAAAGCAACCATTCAGCTCGTTGGTCGAGTACTTTAAACAGATTAGGAGACTCGATTCCTAATGAACCACACGCCCATGCACAGTTTGCGATACACTGTGGCGTCCCATTTTCGATTATCCATTCAACGCGTTGGTCGAACAACTTAAACAGATTAGGAGACATGATCCCAAGTGAACCACATGCCCACAGACAGTTTGTGATGCACTGTGACGACCCATTTTCAATTAACCATTCAGCGCGTTGGTCAAGCAATGCAAAGAGATTCGGAGACGTGATCCCAAGTGAACCACATGCCCATACACAGTTTGCGATGCCCTGTGGCGTCCCGTTCTCGAATAACCATTCAGAGTGTTGGTCGAGCAATTTAAACAAAGTCGGCGACTCGACTCCCAGTTTACCATACGCCCATATGCAATTTGCTATTTCTTGTGGGTTTGCCGTTTCAAACAACCATTCCACATTTTCTCTGTCCCCCAAGAATGCCGTAATTTGCCTAGTAATTAAATTGCGTTGAGGCAGCAGCTTCATCTTCGCGAATGCATGGACGATGGTCGCAAACACACGAGCCTCTTCCATCCATGCGATTCCAAAAACATGAATCTTTGCATTCGTGTCAGCTAGAAAGCCTTTGAACAGTGGATCATCTTTTCGCATTTGTGGGATGCGAGCCAGCTGAGACATGACAGTTGCGTGGTTGCTAGAAGCAAAGTCCTTCTTATGCTCCTGATACAAATTCAAGATTTCTCTCCACTGGCCATCTTTTCCAAGTTCAGCGATCTTGTTGTTGAATGACATTGCCAGTGATCTCGCACTCTGGTTTGGGCTTGCCACACGTTCATTACGTTTCTGACCTTGGAGTATCGAGGCGGCATAAAAGCGACGGGATGCTGTACACTCTGTAGTTCGCAATCGAACCAGTCTTACTGGTGCAGACGATTTCAACAGTCCACATCCGCGAAAGCAGCACCGATGCTCAGAAGCAAAGGTTCGAACCGACGGAATGCAAACTGACTTGGAAGAAAATGTTGCCGCTGTTGCTGTTTCTGTCAGTGAACACTTCCCTGTGGCGAATCTCCTGATGATGGTGGTCGACCTCATCGTACTATACATGCTTATGCCAATACCTTTTAGGATTGCCAAATATCATCGACGGAGCACTCTATTTTATTTCTTCTTGATTGCACCTTGTGATTTTCAAATGTGTTAAGTTGTTGGTTCTATTCCCCGTTCCACTCACCTCTACGGTACAAGTAGTACCAGGTAGCGTAGGCACTGGCATCTGTGGTGAAATTCATCGCGATGACATATTTGTACATATATGCATAGAGAAGCCGTCAGATCGATTGCCTTACCCTACGTCGTGTACTGTACCGTCATATTTTACTGGTACTGTGCAAAGTACGTACTAATGTACAAGGCACTACAGTACGCTACTCAGTACTCAGTACTCAGTATGCAGGTATGTACTCGAGCAGCGAGCAGGAGCGAGACGCGAGTTGTCGGATTTAGATATTAGATTAGGGGTTAGGCCGTCGTCCCTTGTCCCGTATCCCGTACTACAACACTACAACACTTCTCCATACAACAGTACTCGTGTATACAGTAGTTGTCAAACATCCAACGCCATCAATCAACTCTTTCAACTTGACCATGTCCTCTACGGCGAAGGACTCTGCATCAGCTGCGACCAACAGCACCAAGAAAAGAAAGCGCCAGCGCAGTAAAATAACTTCTCCGGAGGATTCTCACGATGATGATGGTACGAATCCCAGCAGGACTCGGATATCAACGCCGACCAACGCCAGTGCGACACTCCCCTTGAAGGGCATTACGTTGGCCATTTCCACGATGGACGTGAAGAGTACAAAGGAAGAGAATGACAGTGGCGGCGCTAGTAGTGATACGGACGACCACACGGATCAGATCTGGAGTTACAAGTCTGTACAGATATTGAGCATGACTTTGGGTGCACGAGTGTCGGGACAAGTCCATAAGAAGTTGACGTTACTCCTGTGCACACCATCCGCGCTGCGAGAACCAGCCACGCAACGGGTCCGAAAAGCAATACGACATGGTATTCCACTAGTCCATGTCAAGTGGTTGTTTGATTGCAAGGCACAGAACAAGTGTTTGGAATTTCGAGAAACGTACATTCTGGATGCCAAGTCCAACGGCACGATCAAATCCAAGCAACCAGCACTGGTGTCAACATCACGAAAGAAGATTTCCGATTGCAGTGGTGCTAACGAGTCGACTAGTGATACACTGGTTGAGACGGAGGAGGACGTGTCAGGAGCTGGATGGACACCGGCCGAGGATTTGGGATGCTGTTGTGTGTGTCACGAAAACGGAACTGCAGAACAATGTCCTTGGTGCAAAGAATGCAGCATTACCGCGGCAAACGCTCTTGTCACGAAATAGTAATGGAAACATGAGACAAATGAAAGTATCGTTGAGTATGTTAGCCTCGTCTATCGTGTTACTCCTTTGACTCTCCTCCAAATGAAAATTGGCCCTCTCCTTGAAACAGTTCAAAACTGTTCCGAAACTCCAATCTCTCCGACTCATGCATCATGTCTATCCATGTCATTGAATCCCCCTCAGATTGCAAATGACTATTGCTCGCTCGTTAGTTCGCCCACTCTAAAATTTATTGTTTGCCGGCCCCAAAAATGGTGACCGTCCACCAATAAAGGACGAATTGGTCCTCTTTTTGGCAATCTTGCGATCCTCCCACGCCGCATCGAGTTCGGCTTCACGAATGGCCTCTTCAATTTCTTCATAATCATGAGAACAATCCACACCCAAGGAGAACCATTCTCCCTTGAGCAGAATACTGCCCGCGTGGGGGGCATTGTAGACTGCAGTTCCGTACAAGAGAACAATCATGCCGGCGAGCTGCAAGTAGGACCATTTGGTCCAGGGTTCTCCAAAGGATCGATCAATGACGTAAAAGATGACCATGTCGGTGAGCCAGACGGTGATGGGACGGAAATTATCCAAAATGGCGTGCCAGATGCTGTTCAAGAGGAAGGTGACTAGGACAGCAAAGATATTGTAGCCGAAAATGGCAACAAAGTAGACCATGAACATGTACTGAATGGCGGGTGTGTGGACAATCATGTGCCACGTATTGCCAAAATGTTCGTAGGAGCCGTGATCTGAACCCGGGATGAAGTAGGCCATGGGATAGACAATTGTCAAGCACAAGACAGTTCCCCACAGTCCCTCCATCCCAATGAGGAGCAAGGGAGGCGATGGGATATCCATGGTCATGACCTTTTCTTCAAAGACGAATTGCAGGGCTTGGACGAATGCACCACAGAGGACCAGCATGATTCCAAGCAATGCGAGACTGCCATCCCCATCGTCTACAATAGCAGCTTTCTGGGAGGATGCCAGAACTGCTGTCATGCCGACCATGAATACCGAAACGACATTCCATCCCACACCGAGCCATTGAAAGGTATATAAACGATCTTTGATGACATGATGCTTCATGAGTGCGACAAAGATAATGCCACTTCCGCGAAGCAACTGATAGATGCTAACATCGAGGTATCGGAGTCCCATCATGCAAAGGACGGTCGCACCCAAGTCGAAGACACTGGGAACGGCAAGAAAGAAGTACATCCAAACGGGAAGAACTTCAGCTTCTTCCGCGGCCGGTATCGGAGGAGCCATTCGAATCAAGGAATCTTGTTCGTTTGGGTATCCCGACAGACTTACTTTTTGGGGTGGTGGCGTGATGTGGGTGTATCCAGGAAATGGGATGCGGAACCAAACAACAAAGGCGTGCATGACCAAACCAAAAGTCATGCCGACAAACATTCCAAATGTTTGAAAGATGGGCTTTGAAAAGGATTCCACATCTCCTTCCAAGCCAATTCCTGTCAAACTCATCATCGTCTTGGAGCAAATAGAACATGCCGTTCCAGTTACAATTGCAGCCAAAAAGATGAGCATCTCCAATAGGCCGCATTTCTTCGTGGTTGCGGTTCCGCCAGATGAAGTCATTGTATCAGTATCGATGCCTCTATAAGTATGTGACTGCGTATCGACGGGCTTCTCGGCCTAGTGCGTGCAACAGTGAAATGTTGGTTGGCGTTGGTGGTTGTGATTGCTGATTGCTGATTGCTGATGGATATGATGCTCAGTCATTTATCACGTGCATACTCCATCCACGCATCCATGACGCGGTATCCATCCTTGACGCCAACCAAAGAAAAAATCCGCAAGATCTGGTTGGTCATGGACAGGCATACAAATACAACTGAAAAATAGACACTTTTCAACTCGGAATGTGATGCACTTGCAGATTCCATGTCATCCTCTGACAAGACGTTGATGACATCCTTCGCTTCCTAAAATGCTCCCACCAGTACGACCGTAATCTGCTAGACACTGTTCGGAAATGGAATTTCCCTGTTTTGCATTAAAGGACTGCACATGTTGACAACGGTCTACAAACGGTAGTCGTAGACTTTTTCAAGACTTGCGACCGAGATTCAGTTAGATTCGTAGAGGGGAAGTCCCCAGATTCATCCTCGAAGGTGCCATGCGTCCGTCCGTCGACATCGATCCCTCGAAGGACTGTACAACAGGTAACAGTAGAGTTGAATTCTAACGCGGAGTGAAAATCGAACACTGTACGAGTATGTTCCAAGTGTTTTTCTAAACAATGCTCTCAAAGTATTATGATCCCACCACTTGAGCTGTCAGCCTCATTTGTGTTTTTGTGGTGAAGTTGTAAACAAGGCACTTTGTAGTATCTGAATTGTAACAATTAGCAGAGGTGCATGATGCTGGGTAGCCAAGCTAATCCTTCTCATTCAACAAGGAAAGACTGTACAATCACTCAGCTCTCTACTATGCATCATCCCGCCCCTCACAACAATGCTCTTTCATATGACACACTCTGATGAACCAATTATTGTCGCACATACAACAAATGTGTTGTTGTTAAACCATTCCAGCATGCATGCTAGCACCTTGCTGCCTGTGATACATTTCAACCTCAATGACAACTCCACTGTGATTGCTTCCATCAGACTGTTCAATGTATTGATGAGATGTAGTTTCTCAGGAGAATAGTTGCCATTCTACATGTATTCAGGAACAGTTACTAGAAGAAGAGTCTATGTGAACAAGAAGTCACTATTATATCATGCAAGTAGTTTTGTAATATAGTACTAATGGATACACGACCATGACATGGACAGCCACCAGCAACAGAAGAAGTAGTGCTGCAGGTGATGACAATCGAGAGATCATGAGGGGGATTATCCATAACATTACTGTTGATTCAACCAGATGTGTAGAGTGCCATCAGGACAAAGATATGTAAAAATGCAGGTTTAAATTCTAGAATTCTGCCTTTATTGATCATTTACAACATTCTTGAAGGTTTTGAGAGAATAATTTTCGGTGGTTTGGCTCGTCGTTGACTCAGACTTGAAAATGTGGTTTTTGGCCAAATTGGGCAATTGCCATACACAGTACTGGAGTACCAGGTACTTGTACCGTAGCACGTGCAAGCCGAGCACGATAGACGGAGTTCTGGAATACTCCGAGTAGTGTACAATTGTGTAATGCCGAAACTGCACTTTAAAACTTAAAAAAAGAAAGTACGAGTAAACAAAGCTCGCTACTGAGACGACCGAACGAATGTCTGAAGTCTGAATACTGAATATCGTGAACTTGCGGGTTTTTCTATGCATACGTCATGTCGTCATGTCCGATGTACGGGCAGTACTTGTGCTAGGCTATGACATACCCCGCACATCAAACCAGCAGCCCACAGTGATGAATTCTGACGGACACTGAGGGATGGGAAGATGACTCGCTGTCTATGCTGCTTGCTGCACGCTGCTGCTGCATGCTGAGACTTCACTCAAATGCTTATGTGATGTACATAGACGTACGCGTCTGAATAAATAACGACGGTGAGACATACTCTGTGACATTGTGTCTGGCATTCATCCGTTGGCCTGAAAATTCAGGAAAGATCTCATTCCTCGTGCTTGGTATGCTTGTACTTGTATGCATACATATGCTTCGTAGAACTGGTGTAGTAGTGTTGGCCACCGAGCAGTCGACGAATATCGCCCTCCAGTAAAAGGACAAGCAAGCGAACGATCCACTTCTTGTAGACATTTTTTCTTCTGAATCGAAATTGCGGCTGTTGCGTATCTGGCATACATATCAGATTGCAACTCTGACCTCATTCACAGCTCCATTGCAATTGTCTACTTGAAAGTATTGTATTACAATGGCACCCGACGCTCACAAACCGCTCCCCGCCAGCAGTAAAACCAAAGGCACTGTTTTGATTGTAACGCCTTACAGTACAGGATGCATCATTGCCCAGGAGATTATGCGTCGTGGTTACTTTGTCGGTGCCGTTTGGACGGCTGGCTTTTCCGAAACCATGAAGACTCACGTCCCCAGCTCCGTTGCTGGCATTCAGTATCTCTTTGAAGTGACAGAGCTTCGAAACGACTTACCGGGGACCATTGAATTGATTCAAGCAAAGGCCGGAACTCATCCCATCGTGGCATGTTTCGCCGGTGGAGAAGCCGGAGTCGACTATGCAGATGCCCTCAGCGAAGCTCTCGGATTGCGCACCAACGGCACTGACATTCCCAATCGACGCGATAAGAAATTGCAACAAGAATTGATCAAGGCCGCCGGACTCCGTTCGGTCCGCCAAGCAGGATCCGACAAGTTTGATGAATCCATTGAGGCCTTTTTGAAAACTGAAGAATTCCCGATTGTCTTGAAGCCTACGGAATCGGCCGGCAGCGATGGGGTGAAGTTGTGCCATTCCTACCAAGAAGCCAAGGACCACTTTCATGTACTCATGGAATCTCAAATGGTCAACGGCGGCGACTGCCCAGCCGTCTTGTGCCAAGAATTCCTACGCGGCAAGGAATACGTCGTCGATCACGTTTCGCGCGATGGCGTCCACAAAACCATGATGGTGTGGGTCTACGACAAGCGTCCCGCCAACGGAAGTGCCTTTGTCTACTTTGGATGCCTCCCGGTCGATTTGCAATCTCCGGAAGCCAAGATTCTGATCCCGTACGTCAGAGGCGTCCTCGATGCGCTCGGAATAAGAAATGGACCGTCCCACGGGGAGGTCATGATGACACCTGATGGACCATGTCTGGTGGAGATGAATTGTCGGGCCCGTGGAGGTGATGTACGTAATTTTCTGATGGGATCTTGTGCTCTAATACTAGTTTTGCGACATGCACTGACAAAATCATTTCGTTTTTGTTACAGGGAAACTGGCGACCACTCTGCAAAGCTCTGACGGGAGGGTACTCGCAGGTCGAAGCCACTGTTGATGCCTATTTAGAACCAGAGTATTTCAACAAGTTGCCCGACAAGCCTCCCAGCCCATTCAAAGCTTCGGGTCAAGAAGTCATTCTCGTCTCGAACTCGAAGGGAATTGTCGAGTCGACACCGGGATTTGAAGTTGTTAAGCACCTTCCGTCCTTCCTCGTGCTTGAAAGTGGCATCTCAAAAGGCAGCGAAGTTGAATACACTGTCGATCTGGTCACCTGCATTGGATCCATCATTCTCATGCATCCCGATGCCGCTGTCATTCAAAAGGACATTGAATTTATTCGTCACGTGGAGAAAATCAACGGCTTCTTCAAGTACGAGACCAAGCTTGCCAACCTCAAGCGCCCCGGACAAGACACATACGGCCCCAATCTGGTGCGCCACTTCTCCAACGATCGTCCCGAGCTTCGCGGAGGTGGCATGACCATGGGCATGCGTCGTACCATGACCACGACCGACGCCAGCAAGGAAATCATCGTCTTGGTGGATCCCTATTCGACAGGATGCTGCGTGGCACAAGAAATTAAGAAACGAGGATACTCCATCTTGGCGCTATGGACGGTTGGATTTGCGCCGGAAATGAAGTTGCATGTGCCGCTAAGTTGCGAAGGATTGACGTACGACGCTGAATTAGACGAAGATCCAGCCGGATTGGATGCCACTGAGAAACTCATCCTTGCCGCTGCAGGCACGAAAAGGGTCGTTGCAGTTTGGCTGGCGGCGAAGCAGGCGTTGATTTAGCGGATGCCCTGTCCGAAAAGATGAAGGTCCGATCAAATGGGACCGACATTCCCAACCGCCGGGACAAGAAGGTTCAACAAGAACTCATCAAGGCTGCCGGATACCGGTCTGTCCGTCAAGCTGGATCCGACAAATTCGAAGATGTCGAAGCCTTCCTTCGCACCGAGCCGTATCCTGTTGTTCTTAAGCCAAACGAGTCGGCTGGATCAGACGGCGTCAAATTGTGCCACAATTTTGAGGAAGCCAAGGATCACTTTGAGGTCTTGATGAGATCTCAGATGGTAAACGGTGGAGCGTGCCCTTCCGTCTTGTGCCAGGAGTTCCTTCGCGGCAAGGAATACGTGGTTGACCATGTCTCGCGCGATGGTATTCACAAAACAGCCATGGTGTTTGTCTACGACAAGCGCCCCGTCAATGGCGCTCAGTTTGTCTACTTTGGTTGTGTCCCCGTCGATCCCAATTCCCCCGAAGCCCGCATTGTCATCCCCTACGTCCGCGGCGTTTTGGACGCCTTGGGCGTCCTGAATGGTCCATCGCACGGCGAAGTCATGATGACACCCGACGGCCCCTGCTTGGTGGAAATGAATTGCCGCGCGCATGGGGGCGACGGCAACTGGCGCCCCTTGTGCCGTGCCCTCACCGGTGGGTACTCACAGGTGGAAGCCACAGTGGATGCGTACTTGGAAAAGAAGTCATTTTTTGACCTGCCCGACAAACCACCAAGTCCCTTCAAGGCGTCCGGTCAAGAAGTTATTCTGGTGAGTTATGGTAGAGGCACGGTCAAGGCCACACCAGGTTTTGATAAGATCCAGGAGCTTCAATCGTTCGTGTACTTGGAGTCTGGTGTTAAGGTTGGAAGCAAGGTGGACTACACGGTCGATCTGTTCACATGCATTGGCAGCGTTATTTTGGTGCACGAAGACAAAGAAATTTTGGAAGCAGATGTGAACTTTATTCGTCAGCTGGAGGAGAAGAATGAGCTTTTCGAGTTTGAGCAAGAAATGCATTTTATGAAGAGCTTCGGCAACATGAGTTTGAACGACGATGCCAAGGACCAGAAGCACCGCCGTCTAATTTCCTCGGACCGTGCTGACATGTACTGATTTGGCGGCGAAGATGTGTTAACGGGGAGGATAGATTCTGAACATGATATTTAGTGGTACATGTTATCTATTTGGATTCCCATAATGGTTCAAGTCCTGGGTGCATCGCTTTCTGGAGGGCTTCTACTAAGTCTCTTCTACAACGTATAATGTTCGCAGTTTCAAGGTATGTTGCTATCTAATTCCCCTCCGAGAAGGGATGCATGTTGCATCTTGCATCGTCATGGATCATGCCGGAGGGCGGTGGACACGTACTCCAGTACAAGTACTGGAGTAATCTACTCGGAGACTCGGATTGCCAGGGAGGTCCGGTAAAATGACGTTTCTTCTCGTAAATTCTACATGCAATTAATTCCAAGCAGAGGTGCATGGCCGACCTTCCCACTTCCCAGTTGTACTTGTGTACTCTGGACTCTGGACTCTGGACTCTGGACTCTGGAGTCTGGAGCATACTGTTTCATAGTATTCTATTAGTTCTGTAGGCAGTACTACCAATTCTACTCAGTCTCGGGGACTCGGGGTACGTTGTACTAATCGTATGTAAAATACAGTAACGCTTCAACTACCGTAGATTTTAGTATGCAGTGTGCAGTATGCATAGCTTCTTTACACGTCCTTGTACGTGGTTCCGAGTTCCGATTAAATGGCACTCCCTCTCTAGATTTCGTCATCAGACGATATTCTACACGTAGAATTGGGAGTACTGGAGTTCTCTTAGTAGAGTAGCGGAGTACTGTGTTCTATATGTTCTTTAGTAAGTATCATACCGTACCACAGGCCTATGGTATCAGTACAGTACAGTTAAGTAACGGTAGGTTAGTACTGACCGTCTGGCCCGGAGCGTTCCATTCAAACGCGCGTATGCAAGGATGCACCCGTACATACTTGTACTTGTTCTTCTTGTACATACAGTACAAGGATACTACAGTACTACTGAATTTTTGGCGTGAGGTTGCGTGCGCAATTCGCTGTCTCCGAATTTCACGCAAAACACAACCTACTACAGTTCCGTACTCGGAGTATGACATAGGCGGAGAGCTCGTTGTTTTATGTGACCATTTCGGTCATTTTTGGGCCACCAACGTAGACCTTGGTATAAAGAATACGAGTCCTTAGATTCCGTTGTGAGCAGTTGTAATATTCAGTACAAGTAGGTTGTAGCAACATTCGCATATTGCAGCCGCATTACATCGATTCGGAGGTTGATCAATCACATTACAGCAGGTGATATCACTATCACACCTACGATTACAATGATGATGTCCATGTCCCTTAATCGCGTTACGGCTCTTCTGCTGCTTCTCAGCCCGGCCGCAGGTTTCTACATACCTGGCGTTCAGCCGCAGACGTTTGATAGGGGTGCTGACGTTCCTTTGAAGGTGAATTCCATGACTTCGATCCACACGCAAGTGCCCAAGGACTACTACCGCCTTCCCTTTTGCCGCCCAGCTGAAGGTCCGAAGATGGCCAGTGAGAATTTGGGAGAATTCTTGACTGGAAACAAGATCCAGAGCTCTCCGTTCTCTCTCAACATGTTGGTGGATGCATACTGCACTAAGCTTTGCCAGATTAAGCTCTCCAAGTTGGATGCGGCCAAGTTGAAGCTTCACATCAAGTATGGTTACCACAACAATTGGATCATTGATAACTTGCCTTCTGCTGCTGTTGGTCTCACTCAAGACGGTGCGAGACAGAAGCACTACGCCGGCGGTTTCCCAATCGGATTCATCGCATCCGACACCCAAGAAGCGTACGTATACAATCACGTTAACATTGTTGTGGAATACCATCAGCGTGATCCCACTGTTGAGGGATACCGCGTTGTGGGCTTTGCGGTCGAACCCATGTCCATTCACCACGAATTTCAGGGCGGATACGAGTGGGACGGTGAGGAAGCTGCGGGCTGGAGCAAGCCTCTCAGCACTTGCGCATCACCTCCTGCCCACATGGAGCGCGGCATGATCCGTGCCAACCAAATTGTTTCAGCAAGTGAGCTTATCATGTATACCTATGATGTTTCTTGGGTGCAATCTGATACGGCCTGGGCGTCTCGTTGGGATGTGTATTTGAATGAAGACCACTTGGTTCCGGCTCAAGTGCATTGGTATTCCATCACCAATTCCATCTTGGTGGTTCTTTTCCTTTCGCTTTTGGTCATTTCCATCCTTGTTCGAAACTTGAAGCGCGACATTGCTGGATACAACGCAATTGCTGCCCTCGCGGACGAAGAAAAGGATGATGATGTAGATGAGACAGGTTGGAAATTGGTTCACGCCGACGTCTTCCGTCCGCCAGACAACTACCCCATCATCTTCGCCGTCTTCATCGGAACTGGCGTTCAGATTTTCTTCTCAACTCTATGCGTCATTTCCTTATCTGCTATTGGTTTCCTCTCGCCAGCTCGTCGTGGATCCCTCATGATTGCTACTTTGGTCTTTTACATGCTTTGCGGAATCCTTTCTGGATACGCATCCTCCCGCTTGTACAAGTCTTTCCGCGGCCGTCAGTGGCAGCTTTGCACTATCCTTACTGCAACTCTCTTTCCAGGAATCGCCTTCTTCATCTTTTTGTTCTTCAACATTTACCTCTACTTCTTGCACTCCTCGGCTTCGGCGCCTTTCATTGATGTCATGATTGTTGCAGCCATGTGGTGCTGTGTTGCGATTCCATTGGTCTTTTTGGGAGCCTACTTTGGATACAAGGCCGAAACCGTTGAGTATCCTACCGTCACGTCGACCATCGCCCGCGCCATTCCACCGCCACCTGCGCTCTTGCACCCGTTCGTTGGCATGTCTGTGACTGGTATTGTTCCCTTCGCCGCTGCCTATGTTGAATTCTTTTTCATCATGACATCCTTGTGGATGGACCAATTCTACTACGTCTTCGGGTTCACTCTGGTCGTCTTCTTGATTCTCTGCATTACCTGCGCTGAAGTCACCGTCTTGTTGGTGTACTACCAACTCTGCGCCGAAAATCACAGATGGTGGTGGTATTCGTTCTTCACGGCAGGAAGTACCGCATTCTACATGTTCGTCTATTCCATCTTTTGGTTCCGCACGTTGGAGGCGAGTAAGATGGTCATGACCTATCTCTTGTATTTCGGGTATATGTTCCTCTTCAGCTTCGCCATGTTGTTGGTGACTGGGACAGTTGGTTCCTTGACGTCTCTATGGTTCATTCGCAAGATTTTTGGCACTATCAAAGTTGATTAAAGCGAAAACATTACGATGCGGGGATGCTGGTCTCGATTGCGCCTGTGGAAAAACAGCAGCAACAAAATACTACTCGAGTACTATATAGTATAAGTCAATGGTAGGTGAGTTTATATCTATGGTAGATTTGCGACTGCCTCGCCTTCCTCTGGCAAGCATACTCCAAGCAATAACTTTGAGGCAACGGATTAATACTTAAGTACGTTTCAACTTCAAAGGAATTGTTGACCCTGCTTGTCGAAAGGATCTGCAAAGGACAAAGGACCCAGTTGTCGAGGAACCAAAGGCTGGTAAGGTGGTGACTCTCATTTTTCTTCATCACCCCTCTTGGGTTGCAATGTTGCAACGTTGCATCGTTGTCCAGTGCTACGTATGTCTGGCTGCCTTGTAGTAAGTACCAGGTACCAGTACTCTCGGAGTATGCCTTGACATAAGGTACTAGTACCACGCGTTCCAGAAAATATGTATATACTGTATGCAGTATGCATACGGTTTTCATGCATTTATTACACATTATAAACATACACACGTCTTCATACTCTCATTTTTCTTCATCACCCCTCTTGGGTTGCAATGTTGCAACGTTGCATCGTTGTCCAGTGCTACGTATGTCTGGCTGCCTTGTAGTAAGTACCAGGTACCAGTACTCTCGGCGTATGCCTTGACATAAGGTACTAGTACCACGCGTTCCAGAAAATATGTATATACTGTATGCAGTATGCATACGGTTTTCATGCATTTATTACACATTATACACATACACACGTCTTCATACTCGTCCTCCCAGTAGTGCTAGTAGACAAAATTGAGTTTTTGTCATTTTTGTCCACATTTAACAACATTTTACTGGCTGAAGACATGAAATTTTGTTGTAACTACGGGATCTCGAAAAATTTGAAATATTGGTCTCTTATGTAACACAACTCGCTCTGTCCGCTGTCCGCTGTCCCAACTGATGCTGCTGCCGAGCGTCGAGTTGGGTGCGTGTATGACATCTGTCGTAGGTGGCGTTTTGCCGTATCTTCTTGGTGGCCCCTATCGAGATACACCCTCAACAACAACAACCGCACCTCACTGCTACTACATTCTCCGAGACGACCACGACGGAACAATTCACAAAGCATACGTCAGGATACAAAACATCACCAACAACAATAGCTTTGAATTTGTCTACGCTTGTCGTCTAGTCAGCAAGTCACACGACGTGATGGTGTTGTTTCGCACCATTTTATGGTTTCTGTTGGTACCGTCGGCAGTTCGTGCTTTTACTCTACAACGGACTCCTCTAGCACATAGTAGGAGTGCCTTGTATGCTCCATCTAGAGTATTACTACAAAGACATTTACAAAAACAGCGACAACAAAGTCACAAACAACAAAAACAGCAACAATTTCAACTACATTCATCACGAGATCCGACTGATCCCGCTCCGCCGTGTGTGATTCAAGTTTTGGGGGTTGGGGGAGGGGGTGGGAATGCCGTGAATCGAATGATATCCACTGGCATTCAGGGTGTCTCCTTTTGGGCCATCAACACGGATGTGCAAGCTCTTAGCAAATCCAAGGCAACTCAGAAACTCAACATTGGAAGGAAGCTTACACGTGGTCTGGGGGCCGGTGGCGATCCGAGTGTGGGATGTGAGGCGGCCAAGGAATCGTTAGCAGAACTTAAGGCTATCGTGGAGGGAAGTGATATGGTGTTTATTACAGCTGGTATGGGTGGAGGGACCGGGAGTGGCGCTGCTCCGGTTGTAGCAGCTGCGGCGAAGGAATCTGGATGTTTGACAGTGGGTGTGGTTACGAAACCGTTCGGGTTTGAAGGCAAGCGGCGAATGGAACAGGCGGAGAAAGCTATTACGGAACTGAAAGCTAATGTCGATACACTGATTGTAGTATCCAACGACAAACTCCTGAGAATCGTTCCTGACAATACCCCCGTTACAGACGCCTTCCTTGTTGCTGATGACATTCTTCGCCAGGGTGTTGTTGGTATTTCGGAGATCATCCTCAAGACTGGAATTGTCAATGTCGATTTCGCCGATGTCAGAACGGTCATGAAGGATGCTGGAACAGCTCTCATGGGAGTCGGAACTGGAATTGGTAAAAACCGTGCTGCGAATGCTGCCGTAGCTGCCATTAGTAGCCCTCTGCTGGACTTTCCATTGCAGAAGGCACGTCGCATCGTCTTCAACATTGTGGGTGGTTTGGATATGGGACTGCAAGAGATTAACGAAGCGAGCGAAGTGATCTTTGAGAATGCCGACGAGAATGCCAATATCATCTTTGGCGCGCTCGTGGACCCGAATATGAAGGAGGAAATGAGTATCACCGTCCTGGCATGCGACTTTGCCGAGCAAGACAGTGAGGTGCTATTCAGGAAGTTGGAGCCCGACTTTTACAAGGAGCGAAGAATGAACACCAAGAGCCCTCTAGGCGTAGAGTCTGCCAGTGTGGAGGAAACGTCAAAGGTGATCACTCGGGGGTTCAGAAAACCGGAGGGAATCATAATTCCTGCTAAAAAGACAGGATTATTTGGGAGAATCAAAAGACTCTTTCTTGGCGACTGAAAACTTGAAGCACGACTTTGCGGTGTCAAGGGACGGGCGCCTGTCGCACTGAAAACAGAATATTGCAAGTGCTATTATCGCTGCTAGGAAAGACGCATAACTTATAACGTGCATAATTTGTGTAACGAAACGATTGCTTAACCCTCAATACAAAGAAAGTCTGTAGAAGGTCAAGTGATGATTTGATGTTGGATGGCCTGTCCTAGTTCTGCCCCTTCAGTTCGCCCCTGAATACATGGATCATGTGTGCAGTATGCTGACTGAAGACTGAAACGGCTGGTACCCCGGGTAGTAGGATATGCAGTGCTGTCCTTCTTACTGTGTGCGAGTGCAATATGTGCCCAGGAAACTCCGCACTCGGGATTCTCCCACACCACTAATACTAACTACCGAAGTCGCTGAATGGCATTGCCTTCTCATGGCATGGCGTGGTTGATCATGCTAGTGTGCAGTCCGGACCTAACAGTCTACGAGCTCCACGACAAAAGGGACGGTGATGTTTAATAAACCGTACTTTTTTCTTTATTTTGTAAACGTTGCGCTCCTTAACGGTTACTCTTGGCAACACGCTCGATTTCATCCTTCTTCTTGATAGCGTAACTGTTGGACGAACCTCTGGCGGCGTTGATGAGTTCCTCGGCGAGGCACTCGGCCATGGTCTTGAGGTTGCGAAAGGCGGCTTCGCGGGCTCCGGTGGCGAGCAAGTACAAAGCGTAGTTGACGCGACGGAAGGGGGACATGTCGACGGCCTGTCGTCTCACGACACCGGCTCCTCCGACGCGGGTGGAATCTTCGCGCGGTCCCGAGTTGATAATGGCGTCCACCACTACCTGCATGGGATTTTGGTCCGTAAGGAGGTGGATGATTTCCAGAGTGTGCTGGATGATGCGGCATGCCATGAGCTTCTTTCCGGCGTTGCGGCCCTTCTTCATCAAGCAGCAAGCAAGACGTTCTAGGATTGGGCAAGAAGCCTTGCGGAAGCGCTTCTTTTGGTAACGTCCGGCAGTGTGAGGAAGGTAGGTGGCATGGTCGCCCTTGCACGCAATATAGTCCTGTGGGAAACGAATGGAATTGATGAGGATTATTGATCTACATGAGCGGACGACGCATATCACGCTTCAGGAAGAAGCAAAAGCTTCAGCTTGAGACTGAAGCATTCATTCTGGCACGATGCGAAAGCCCATGCTGCATCTACAATAGGAGTACTTACCACCAGGGAGATATCACGAACTTCAATGTCGTCGAAGGACCACTTTCCGAACAACTTGATCTCAGCAGCTCCTCCGTGCCCAACAACGAATTCCTCCTGTTCTACGACATCATCAACTTCCTCAACTTCCTCCACTTCCTCAGGGGCATCAACGATTGGTTCTTCAACTTCAGCCATGGTGGATACCGATATTCGCAATGGCTTGACTGACTGCTTTTGGGTTTGGTATTATTTGCTACGGGCTTTACTTCTGGTACTTGTCATGAAGTAAGGAGTAAAAAGGTTTGGTGCTGGATGTACCCGCTGAACCAGTCATGGTTTATCCCTCCCCCTATCGGAGTTTTGTGAATTTGAGGAATCAAGAACCCTATATATGTTACTTCCCTTTGCGTGATGAAATCGATAAATTCCCTTTAGTCGTGTATGTCGGGTTCTTCGTATCTGATGCTGTTGCAGAAGTAGATCTTCCTAGATATACGTTGAGCGTTTAACTCCGTATAGTCTATCTCCAGGGGATCAACCGATGTTGAAAAATAGTCGGAAGTTGCTAAACAAACTTCGGTCCTACTTAACAGGATTGTTTCGAGAAAGTGATCTCGTGCGCAATCCTTTACTTTCTACTTTCAGCTTTTGCTTCGTTTCGGCCACATGTCCCTTTACTACGTCTGCCCACGTGGTTCTACTGGCATGGTCCTTACCGCTTACTTCGTCCAGAGGCGACGTGTTGCGAGCAGGCGCGGAATCATGTGCATCGATTCGTCTTTCTTCAACACGCTCCTCGATAGATGCATTGGGGTCGCGGCGAAGGGAGTCAACGTGACGGTATCCTAAAATGACATCGCGGAAACGTCGAAACTGGGCTCCTTGGAGCGGCTTCGTAAAAAAATCGGCCAGCATTTCAAGCGTAGGGCAATGTCGGATGTGGATTCCATTGGCCTCTGTCCTGTCCTTGATCCAGAAGTATCGTATGTTGATGTGCCTTGACTTTTGGCCTGCTGACATGCGTCCGTTCTTCTCTAGTTTCATCGCACTTTCGTTATCCTGTCCCATAATACTCTCTTTCATTTTGTAACCCTGCTTTTCCAGAAACATGTGCACCCAAATGATGTTCGGCAAATAGTCGCTCGCTCCAACCACTTCTGCCTCGGTGGAGCTCCTTGTGTTTAATTTTTGCTTTCCCGACTTGCAGATCAAACCTCCTGTTCCGAATGACAACAAACCACCTGTGTGGCTTTTCATGTCGGGATGTACCGCATATGATGCGTCAACCCACGATCTGATCTTTGCGACGTCATCGATTCCTATCGTGTACTTGTAGTGTAGAGTCCCATTCAGGTACTCCAGCACGCGCTTTAGTTTCTCCCAGTCGTCCGTCGTACTCCTCGACACGCGCGTACAAAGGTAGATCACTGCCAGTAGTATATCCATGCGTGCTCTGATCGATACGTATAGGAGCTTGGCCACGACACTGTGGAATACCTCAGCAGTCTTTCTGTCTAGGGGCGCAGCGTTGGGGTCGTCCTCAAATAAATCACGTCTCGCCGGAGTGGCAGCCGACCTGCGTATATTCATACCCGATTCTGCGATTGCTTCTTCCAGATAGTCGCGCATGGTTATCTCTGCGGTTCCATTTTGCTTGTACACAATTTTCATGCCGAGAAAAATGTGCTCGCGCCCTCGGGTGACCGTCATCTTTCCGAACCGCTCCTCAATCTGCTCAATTATTTGTGATACCACGTTCGCATCGACGTGGGAAATTTTCATATCGTCCACGTACCATGCTATGGTGCACTGCTTTCCGTTGATGACCTTGTTCGCTATACATGGGTCGTATGGGTTCAGTACGAAACCCATCTTTTGCAGGTGCGAGTAGAAGAGCTTGTACCATAGCAGTGCGGACTGTACGCAACCATAGATCGCTTTGATTAGCCTCACGTAAAGCACCTTGACTCCGTTTTCGATCGTCACAAATGGAATGTATTTTGGATTCATCTCGCAGAGTATGTCCACCGATATTCCCGTGAATTTCATTATCACATAGTCCTTCATGTAGGCCTTTAGGTAGGCGCCTGCTATATCGGATGTCCCAACGTCACGCTGTTCGTGCGCATCGATTCCAACGGAGATCATGAGCGAGTCGGTGGCCACGGTCGGGGAGGCCGTTTCCGATTTGTCATACAGTGATTTCTGCTTTCGTCCGTCAGCGACAGTTCTCCCTTTGAGCTTTCCACACCTTTTCTCTTTGATAGTTGGGATTGCGCGAAGGGCTCCCTCCTTCTGCTCCTTGGTTAGATTGTTCGGGTCGAGGGGCTCGTACACGTTCAAATCCTCGAACTGCGAAAACTCGGTCAGTAAGGCTTCTTCGGCTCTCCGGCCGTGCTTCTTTATTCCTGCATTTGCTGACATTTGCGTCATTGTGTGTCCTCGCACAACGTTGTCGTCGCCAGTCATGATGTGCTTGAAAATGTCGTAGTATAGCAATTGGGTCGGCGGGAAATAGGATTTATTGCTGAAAGGCTCATCCATGGCGGCTCGGAATCGATGCGTGATCCGGTTGGACCTGTCTCGGAGGTCATATTGCACCCGTTGCGCTCCTTGGTTTGTGCTGGTTGCACCTCCGACCAGGGACGATGCTTCATCAATGTCGTCGCCCTCGATTTCCCCTGCTTCGTACCCGGCAGCGTCAGGGATGTCCTCAGGCTCCTCGATGTGAGCGTCGATGTCGTCCTCGGCGTCGACGGCGTCCTCGGCTTCGATGTCATCTTCGGGAATGCCATCTTGGCGTCCTTCATCTCCATAGGCACCGTATTGGTAGTCGTCATCATCAGCACCGGATTGGTAGTCGGCGTCATCAGCAGCCCCATAGGATGCGTCGCGATCGTCGTCGGCGTCGGCGCCATGGGCTGCGTCGCGGTCCTCGGCAGCGTCTGCGTCGTATGCTACGTCGTCGTCATGCTGTCGCTGGTGCATGGGCGCTCCTTGGTCCGGGACCGTGAGAACGGGGGGAGGAACATCGTGAGCAGCAGCGTCAGCATGTAGGTCGGCGAGTTCGGAAGCGTCGACGGAGGAGAAATCGCCAGCGGCGAGGGGGGGGTCGGTGGGGACACGAGCGGGGCGGACGTAGTCCCGATCGTACTCGTCGTCGGGGACGGGGTGGTCAGGGCGCCATTCGACGACGAGACCGGTCTCTTGGATAAGCGGTTGGTCTTCGAGTTTCGCAAGGGCCTCAACGCGAGCGATGGCCGTGTCAGTCATGGGTAGAGCGGTCCAGCGGTGGCGAGCGACGCGGAAACCAGAGGCAAGGGAGAGAAAAAAATAGTCGCCTTGGGCATTACCGGTGGGGGTAAGGGCAATGGCGCCAAGGGTCCGCGCGCGAATGGTGTTGGACGGTTCGTGGTTGTCGAACAGTTGCACGTACGAGCCAAATTCCAGACGGAGGTGGTTGTAGTCAGGGGGGGGAACACCCGTTACCAAGGAAAGGGGACTGAGAGACTCGGAGATGCCGTGGGGAGCAGGGAACATGTTGAGGCACCGGACGACATCGACAACCATGTGCTCGATCATAATTTTGGGGAGCCGCGTGAAGGGCAAACCGTGCACGCAAGCTCGAAGGCGCTCCTTGACAGTACGTATGGAACGCTCGACCTCCCCGACGTGGCTGTCGGCGGGCACAATATCGACGCGAACGGGGTGAAGGTCGTCCCTGATGCATGCGAATTCGTGATCGCCATGGATCGCGACGATGTTGAAACCTCGTGAGGTATACGTGCGGCAGACGGTAGTCAGCTCGTGCAGGATGGTGGAGCGTGTGCGGTCGGACACGAGACGCACCGTGCGAAAGAAAATGTTGCGGGAGATGGTGTGGAAGAAAATGTGCCCTTGCACAAAGAAAAAATCCACGCACAGGGTGACGTCGCGGTGATGCTCAAGCACGGAGGGGGGTAGAGCCACGGCAGTGAAATTCGGGGCTCGCGGTGCAACACCGGCGCGCGTGGTCTTCCCTTTGAGGGTTGCGATGTCAGGCCCGTAGATCGTGAGCGCACGCTTGGCGTCCAGAGAAGTGACGGGGCAGTTCCGAATACACCCACTGTCGAGGATACGCTGGAATTCGGCCTCGCTGGGGCGGCCGATGGCGCGGTAGAGCGTGCGTGCCATGTCGGCGTTCGCAATGTCGCGCCGACTAAAAAGTTTCTTCTGTTCCGCCACCGTGGACACCAGAGTATAGGCACCAACGTTATTGCTACTATTACTCGGAAAATATACGTAAAGCCCGCACTCGTGCTCGACGAACTTCATGGTGGAGCCATCGAGGCGGTGGACGTGCATGGCAGGCTCGGCTATCGTGTCCATCGTAACACGGCACACCTTGCGTACGTCGGCGAGCGAGAGGATATTCGCTATGGACGCCGGATTGAACCACACGGGTCCGAGGTTTGGGAAATCACCCACGAGCGTGGAGTCCTGGAACCCTCCGTTCGTAACCGCCCTGAGAGTACGGTCGCTCGGCCGAATGTTGGTGAGCATGTCGGGGTTCCTGAAAACCGAGATCGTAGATTGCGAGTCAAGCAATATCCACGATGGGTCGATTGCGGTCGTCCCCTGCGCCAACATGAGTCCGTACTGCAGGAGGGTGGTTCCGGAGGTGGTGCTGCTCGCCTGTTCGTCCGGACAGTCCGATGCATAGTGTCCAGTGTTGTTGCACCTGTAGCACGTGATCCCTTCGTGCGTCACGCCATTCGTACCTGGCGTGCTCGTGGATCGCTGTGCGAAAGTCATGGCGCTTCCTTCGTTCGCAGCGCTCGCTTGCGCAGGCGTCGTGCTGGACTCGCTGGCGACGGCGCTGTTCCGGGCACGGTACGTGGCGTTCACAGGCGTCCGGTAGTTCACGAGCAAGCTGTAAGCGGACGTGATGTCGGTGGGATACTCATCCTTACCTTTACTGTACTGGTTCGCAAGATCAGCCACTAAGGTTCCGTATCTCGTGGGATCTGAGCCGCGAATGAGAGCGGCGGCCAGGGTGCAGTCACGTGCAATCCTTGCCCTTTCCTCGGCGGTGTACATGGTTCCGTCGTCCTTGGTCTCCGCGCGAGCTTTGGATTCAGTACCAGCGTTCCGCCGTGGTACTCAATCGTATCGGTGTGGCTCTTCATGGCCTCCAAGTAGCTGTCGGCGCTCTGTCCCTGCTGCTGTCTGCAGTTGAGGAATGCAGCGGTGGCGTCCAGCATGGAGATGTACCCGTTGTGTTTTGCATCGAACTGCATCGTGATCGCCTTGATGTTGTTGAGCAACCATTCGCAGTCGTCTTCTTTCGCACTGGCTGCGTATCCGTCCAGGGACTTCACCTTAGCCTTCATGGCTTCGCTGCACTGGCCCCAGATGACGGCCTGAAGTGCTGCCAGGTTGCCTCGTAGCACTCGTTTGCGCTTCGCGTAGTCACGTATGTCCTCGTTCCAGATTGCGAGGTCAGTCTCGTCTGCGTCTGGTCCAGGTCTCATGGGCTTCTCGAGTGTGGGAGTTTCATCTCCGTGGCAAATAAGGTTGCAAGGTCCTCGGCATACTTGAGGTTCTTCTTCGCGTACCCTTCGAGGGCTTCTACTGTCTTTGCATACTGTCGCCGGTCGGTCTGCTCGTCATAACACTCGAACACGTTGCCGTTCATCTCGGTTGTCGTTCCTTTAAAACCTGTGGTTCTTGGTGGTCGGTGGCTTCCTCGCCCGCTTTGCTGGCCTCTGCCGCTTCTTCCGCTACGGTTCCGCTGTCCACCGCGTCCCGCTCTGCCTCCGCTTCTGCCTGTCTCTGTGGTCAAACCACTCACGTTCGTATCTCCGGCTGTGCTGTTATTGCTGCTCATTATGGCGTCGTCTGTATTTCCAGGTTGTTCGGGGCCCTCCAGGTGTTTGTTCCGTTGTCGGTGCGTATGTGCACTTGGTCGGGTATGATCTTCGTTACAGTGGCCAGTCGTTCCTTCTCCTCAGTCCAAGATATCCCTGCGGTTGCGGGCTTTCTGACTTTGTTGATAATTCGCACGCGGTCGCCTCTTCTGAATCCGTAGGGCACTTGCGCGTGGCCTTCCTGCCTGCGCCCTTCAGCAGCCCCTAGGATGCGTGCTCCTTTGCCAGTTCTATTCGCCCGTTCTAGCGCAGTTACAATTTCTGCCTCCCTGATCTTGAGTACTCGTAGTTCGGCTATGAGTTCGTCAACCGATCTCTCTTCTTCCATCTAGTTCGAACCTTTCTCGAAACAATGTTGCAGAAGTAGATCTTCCTAGATATACGTTGAGCGTTTAACTCCGTATAGTCTATCTCCAGGGGGATCAACCGATGTTGAAAAATAGTCGGAAGTTGCTAAACAAACTTCGGTCCTACTTAACAGGATTGTTTCGAGAAAGTGATCTCGTGCGCAATCCTTTACTTTCTACTTTCAGCTTTTGCTTCGTTTCGGCCACATGTCCCTTTACTACGTCTGCCCACGTGGTTCTACTGGCATGGTCCTTACCGCTTACTTCGTCCAGAGGCGACGTGTTGCGAGCAGGCGCGGAATCATGTGCATCGATTCGTCTTTCTTCAACAGATGCAAGTTGTCGGATGGATCCCAGCAACCCTGCAGTACAACAATCGGATACGATTTGACACTGTCCATCATGAGCATCCGACTTCTGCTGCCCCTCATCCTCAAATTAGCCGTCGTATTGGTGTTCTTCGTTCCTCAGTCTAATGGCAATGTCATCATTTCAGGCAATGGACAAATTGAGGGTGGTAAATTTCGTTATTTTTTACGACAATCGAACAAGGTCATGTAGCAATGTTGTACTTTTGGGAGTTGGGACTGGCATGACAACTGCGGACTACAATCTTGTTTCCATGGAGATGGTTCAACAAGGCAAAGAAATTGTGACCATTGTCACAGACCATTCTCCGGATTCTATTTTCAAAAATTCAAAAAAGGATTACATCAAAGTGACCAACGCCATTGTCGCCAATCTGCATTCAATCATTCCCATTTGCAGCAACGCCCATTCAACAAACATACCATCATCACGAGCATCAACTGCCCGGATGACAATGACAAGTCAAAAGAAAATTATTGTCGCTGGTCATTCGGCAAGTGGAGGAACGGCATGGAACTGCCTTTTCCAACTCGCCTTTCGCCCAGATGGATTTCTGGGACTCGATCCCTTCCAATTGGACCCCCATGCGACGGTAGAACTTGAAATACCAACTTTGAATATTGGATTCTCAGAAACTACATGCCTTGTCACTGTCGATGATGCTGCCAAGGCTTCCTATGAAACGTCTGGGAAAAACCATCGAGTCTTGTATCTCATCAACAACACGAGCACCAGTCCCCACAATTCCCATTCCAAGACCCCAAACGACGTCATCAATTCGAAAGACAATGTCACAAAAATTACCACCAATAATACTCCGACGACGGGACATTGCAGCTTCACGGACCGAGGCTGTTTTGGTCCCATTTGTCCTGTTCGCGAGGGAGCTGCATGGGTACGAGCCTCGGTCGGGTTCAGCATCCAAGCGTTTGTACAGTCCCTATGGACAGGAGTGTACCGAAAAGAGGATTACATCCTTCCTAGATCCTACTCAACAATCAAGGCCGGTGCCGCACCAGTTCTATATGAGCTTTATGTTAATCAGGATCAGGTTGTGTGACAAACGAACCACCTGTAGGCGCTGTGGAGATCACACGATTTCGGACAGCTTGATGTTGCTGCCGTCGCACGATTCAGATACGAGAGGACGAATTGGGGATCGATCCATCATAGGGAGAGTATGCAAGGACGAGTTACTTGATTTACTTGTGACTTTGCTTCTCAATTCGCTTTTGGCAACATCATATACTCCAGTGCCATTTGAGTTGCGTTTTCATCTTCATCGCCCTGACATCAGCTGACAGACACGGCTCATCCCTAAGAATTCATTTTGCTAGATGGCAGGTGGCCTTGATCTACCAGGTGACTGCTCAGCTGCTATGCGAATACCAAATAGTGCAAGGAGCTACCAATGTAGATTGAAACCCTAGTTTAATGAACTACCTTACTACGCCAACATTTGAGAAATCGCTATTGCCTAACCGGTGGATCATTCTCACTTAATCAAATACGAGGCCACTCTTGCCTAGAGCAAACGCCTTTTCCAGGATTGAGCTTGTTTAAACCTCGTCTTCATTGACGTATAAATGGTACGTAATGGGAGTCGATGCTGGACACGTTGTAAATTTGGGATGCTCATAATCTTTTTTGATGATTGCCTTTTTAGACAAGGATCGAAAAAAGGTTTGGATGCTGAATCCAACCAATTCTCGCACCCACGGATCTCCCTCTTCCTCGGGACAAATAAGCCCAAAACAACCCTTATCGGAAAAGCTGCAATGAACAGCAATGTCCTTGCTACCTTGCTTTTTGTTGTTGTCAATGAGGTACAAGACTCGGCGGTCCTTTCCAGACACAGTATACAAAGCCTTTGCAGCCCAATAGACCAGGGCGAGACATGTGCTTTTGGTAAAACCAAAACTCAAGGACGGTATTTCAATTTGCTTTGCCCCGTTGCGATGCACCACGAAAGGGTCAAGTCCAATAAACCCATCTGGTTGAAAGTTGAGTCGCTTGAGGCATTTCCACGCCACCGCTCCACTGGCAGAATGTCCACCCACGACGATTGTCCTTTTCGTACCTGCAGTGGCATTGCAAATGGGGACAAGGGTGCTCAGATTGGCCACAACGGCATTGATCAATTTGATGTAATCTTCCTCAGAATTCTTTAAAGGGTAACCGGGGGCAAAGTCAAAGACAACTGTCAGAATATTGTGGCCACTGACAATCTCCGTAGAGACAAGATCGTAATCTTGTACGGACATGCCAGTACCCACCCCCAAGAGTACAACATTTTGGCAAGCGATGTCACCACTGGCTTTGTCGAAAAAGTAGCGTAAATTACCTCCTTCGATTGTTGGGTCGTTCGATTCGATCTCGCCTTGACACAGGTCGACCAACGAGAGCACGATGACAAGGAATAGTAGTAGCATCATGTTGGCATCCATGATAAGCATCTGCGTGTATGTGAAGGGGAAAGAAATCCAAGAAATCGAGTTAATGCGCTCGACAGATTGCTTGACATGGCGTTGACTTGAGGATAGTGAATTGAAGTTTTGTGACTTGCGTGAACCACGAAGTTCTCATTCGTTACCTCCCAGGGTTCCCTATATGGCTATATGTATTAAACACGAAGTCGGGTCGCGCACGACAAATTCAGAACGATTATAATTTGTCTGCTCCCTTTGGAGTATTTGCATACATCATTCATCGCATACACCTGCTTTAAGAAACTGTAACTTTGGTTACCAATGAAAAACAACAAGACGTCAGACAGCTGGATCGTGCTGCTGCCGTCCGAGTCAGACACGAGGGGACGACCTGGGGATTGATCCATGACAGTTTGTGCGCCGACGAGAATTAAGATTCTTTTGCTTCTGTTCTTGCTGTTCAATTGTTTTCGGCGTTATCGTTCTTCATTTTGAGTTGAACTGCGCTGTCATCAGCCGACTGGTAAAGCACATCCCCCCAAGAACTCATCTTGCAAGCTAGCTGGTGGCCGTGATCTACCATTTGACTTCCCCTGTTGCGATGCTCGAAGACCAAATTGTGCAAGTGACTACGATGTAGATTTAGGACCCGAAGCAAATGAACTCGCTAACTACGACATTAATTGAGAAAATGCCATCTCCTAGCTGGTGGACAATGAACACTTAAGAAAAAGCAAGACGCCTCATTCCTGGAGCAAATGCCTTTTCCCGGACTGAACGTGCTTCAACCTCGTCTTGATTGACGTGTAGCTTATACGTAACGTGAGTCAAATTTTGACCGGTTGTAAGTTTCGGACGCTCGTAATCTTGTTTGATGTAAGTCGTTTTTGACAAGGATCGAACAAAGCTTTGGATGCCGAATCCAACCAATGCTCGTACCGACGGATCTCCCTCCCGACTGGGACAAACAGCCCCAGAACATCCCTTGTCGGCAAAGCTGCAATGAACGGCAACGTCCTTGTTGCCTATCTTGTCTTTGTTGTCAATGAGGTACAAGACTCGGTGGTTGTTGCCAGACGCATTGTAAGAAGCCTTTGCAGCTTTGTCGATCTCGACGAGACACGTACTTTTCGTAAATCCAAAACTCAAGGACGGTACTTCCACTTGCTTCGCTCCCTTGGGATCCAACTTGTAAGGATCAAGTCCAATAAACCCATCTGGTTGAAAGTTGAGTCGATTGAGGCATTTCCACGCCACCCCACCACTGGCAGAATGTCCACCCACACACGACGATTGTCCTTTTCGTATCGGCAATGTCATTGCAAATGGGGACAAGGGTGCTCAGATTGGCCACAACGGCGTTAATCAATTTGATGTAATTTTTCTCAGAGTTCTTAAAGGGGTAACCGGGAGCAAAGTCAAAGACAATTGTCAGAATATTGTGGCCAGTGACAATCTCCGTAGAGATAAGATTGTAATCTTTTACGGACATGCCAGTACCCACCCCCAAGAGTACAACATTTTGGCAAGCGGCGGCACCGATAGCTTTGTCGAAAAAGTAACGCAAATTACCTCCTTCGATTGTTGGGTCGTTCGATTCGATCTCGCCTTGACACAGGTCGACCAACGAGAACACGATGACAAGGAAAAGTAGTAGCATCATGTTGGCATTCATGATGAGCATCTGCGTTGTGTATGAAGAGAGAAGATATCAAGGAAATTGACTTAGCGTGCTCTTCAATTGCTTGATATGCTAGCGTTGACTTGAGGATAGCGAATTGAAGTTTTGTGACTTGATCGAACCTCCAAGTTCTCATTCGTGAACTCCCCGGGTTATCTTGCTATCACGCGAAATAAGGTCGCGCACGATTTTTCACAACGCGAAAGTTGTCAACGAAGAAAGCATGGAGGGATGTCAAAGCAAGAGTAAAACTGGTTCGCACTGATCACACGTCACCAGGCCACTTCAAATGTGGCGTTTGGGAAAAGAAAACCACAATTAAACCGCAATTAACTTTCTGGTGACGCCACAAATAAGAGCAATTTTTACGTAGAATCTCTGCTATGTCGTATTTATATGCGTACATATTTCCCATAGAATTCGAAGACAATGGCCCAAAACGAATGGCAGCATTCAATAAAGGCCATGTCATTCTTGCATGCAGCCTCACAGTATCTGAGCTAGCACAATTACAGAGGCTTCATTTTTTCCCGCCTGTCAATTTGTTCACATTTTGGTTGGTGTGAAGCGAGGATTGGTGGTGCCTAACACAAAGCGACAGCCAACACCAGCTTGTGAAACTGCGCGGGTCAGCATTCGCTAATTTTGACCAACTTCAATTCAATCAATTGTCAGCCTGCGGCTGGAGCCTGCAGCATGTCAAGCTGATTGAACTAGCTAGATCTGTGCTCAGCATACAAGTGTGACCTGATTTTAACCAGTTCCTTGTCCTGTGCAACAATGCAAAAACCACTTTCAAACAAGGTTAGGGTCAGTATGCTCTTGATAGGTTCAAGCCCTTGAAGGCCCTCTGTAGAGAGCTAGCAACTGTGCTCCCATGAACATCCAGAACTGTCAAAATGACTTCTCTGTTGTCAAATGAGAGAAGGACAATTGTTGGATGCTGTGGGGCTCCTCCACGGATGACTTTTCTCTCAAAGGCAATTGCATGCCTAAACAGCTCACAAGACTGCAATCCATGACCTTTTACTGCATAGGTGTATCAAGGGTTTTTACTCAGCTTTAGACAAGAAGATAAGGTGTAATTTAACAGTGACCGCTTTTAGCCGCTATTAACTTTCTGGTGGCGCCACAAATAGCTTATTTGCGGTATTTGTGGCGTGCGCCACATTTGAAGTGGCCTGCACGTCACACATCTTACAGAATTACCGTACCGACCATACGCATATGCATAGAGAGGTGGAGCGATCCTAAAAGCACAAATCACATTTTTTGTGCGACACATTTTCCATGTGTGAAGACCATGTGTTCTTAACGTCTTTTTTGTGTTTTGTTAACACAAAACGTAGATTTGTGTCGTATATTTGACGTCGTTCCTAAAAGCACAAATCACATTTAATGTGATTTGTGTAGTGGTGTTGGAAGCATTCCGTCCAATCCATTTCCTTCAAAGTCTAAATTGCCAGGATGGTCTCTTCGGACTTCATGTTGTTGTACTTAATGTACGCACATGTCCAGAAGCGCAAACGGCAGTTGAATTCTCAACGGAGATGTCACTCCAGGTATCGGAAAACCTTTTTACAACCAGCTTTTCGGAGTACCAACGTCGCATCCGACAACGTTATGTAAACCTCGACCATGTCTACAACTGCCCTCAGAGAGTGCGTGGCGAAGACTTTAGTGCAATGTAAGCAGGAGAATTGAACGCGACGTTGAAGGCGAGAATTCGGATTTAAAGTCATCGCTGGTATGTTTCAGCTGTAGAAAATGGATGTAGATTTTGTGAAATGTGATTTGTGTGTGCACAAAATTTATTCGAGGGCAAATGGTGGTCAAACAAATTTGTGGATTTGTGCTAGGATTTTGGGGCCTATAACCAGATATGAATAACAAATGGGTCGCACATTTTTGGCGCGCTACCGTTATGGAACGTACGAGATTTGTGTAATCGTCCGTTGAAAAATGTGATTTGTGCTTTTAGGATCGCTCCATATCATTTAGTTATTAAACACTATCATTACTACCGGGGGTACAGTACAACAGCTTGTAGCGACACTTCCCTAATCGAAGGCTGTAGCAGTACCAGTACAGCTGATCCTACGCACAGGAATACAATTGAGTGGCGACTGCGAACTGCCGACGAATGTCCTTGAACCTCGCAGAATCTCCATTCCGAACAGTGAAAAAAACGAGAATCTTATCTCACATTTCTTTCATTTTTTTTTGAAAAGGCAACATCACTCTTTTATCAACACCATTGAATACCATCATGTCTCTCTTACCCCGCGGCGACCCCTTCTTCGAAAGCTATTACAGTCCAAGCCTCGGCAAGAACTCGTTGTCACGTTCATTTTCTCCTATGCAGACGCACACGCACCCGCATCTTGTCGAGACGGACCAAGCAGTCACGCTCTCGGTTGACGTCCCAGGAATCATGGGGAAAGACTTGAAGGTCGTAATTGAAGACAACGTTGTCCGCATCAGCGGTGAACGCAAGACTGCTGGCAGCGAATCGACGTTTATCCAATGCTTTTCGATCAATCCCAGTACTGTAGACGTGGAAAACATCGAGGCCAATTTGGATTGTGGTGTTCTGACCTTGACGGCCCCCAAGCAAAACAAGTCAGCAGTCAGCAAGACTATTCCTGTTGCTGAGGCGCCACTGGTTGTCACCCAGCCAAAAGTGTTAACCAAGAAAAGAAGAATGTGGCCATTCAGCATACCTACGTTTCCATTCGCACGACAACAGGGAAGAAACTAATTAGAACCGGTCATTCGGTTAATGGCAGATGGAGTAGAACGGCCTTCTTCCTCTTATCGCCCCTCTTCCAGGTGGATTTCTGGGCCTCTAGTAGCACAATTTTGGTATCCACGCTAAGCTACGTCGGGATCTCGTTTGGGTGGAACAAGATCCAAAACGTTGAATGACTTGTGCAACAATGAAAGATTTGCGGCATACTTGAAGAATTCAGATGTCTCGTGGAAAGGAGGGAAAGCATGTTAAACGTGAACTGCGAACGAGGACGGTCTATTTATATCCCGAAAAAGGACAACCTGGCTCATTTACCGAGAACCGAAATGGACGTTTGAAACCCTACATCAAGATAGATTTTCTCCATTATGACTATAAACAACCGACATCAGCAGTACTGGAAATGCTAAGAAACATCTTGCGCAGCATGTTGTGGTTGCTCAGACTTGCTTTGATGTCGGGAAAATCAGTCGTCGAAAGTGGATTTTCGTTGGGCTGCTGACAGAAGACAGCGTGGCATTGCTGCTCTGACTATGTATACAAATTCTGAAGCCCTCGGAGTGTGGGTTAGAGGATGAGCTGTAGGAGAGGGTGCTGCACCTGGTAGTGTTATGCAAGCATGAGAGTGATGCGCTTGCTCGTTTATGATGGACTGTATTTACGGTCCTCTCATGCTAGTGTTGTCATGCTTCGGCCTCGCTAACACAGGTGTCATAGTAGGGTACTGGTACCGAATAATAGGCGGCTGATGGCGACTGTCGTCTGCCGGTACCAGGTAGTTTCAGATTTCCCTACTAGTAGGCACGGTCTAACATGATGCGAGTTTGCGAGTACTCAAGTACACTAGTACTCGTAATGTAGTACCAAAGTACTGTAGAAATCTAAAGATTTGCTCGAGTGTTGCCGACAGTCTGTGAAACTCGGAGAGGCTCGTGGTTGTAAGCTGCACACGTCAATTTCGGAAGGCCGTCAAACGTCTCATTCGTCTCACATTTCTTGCATTGAAGAAAAACAGAAGCATCATCACGTCACTTTTCTATCGCGATCCCTTCTTCGAAAACTTCTTTGGGCCAAGCCTCAGCTCCTCGTTGGCGCTTCCAACTGCGCCTACTCAGAGGTACCATCATTTCCACGAGTCGGACGACACGGTCACGCTCTCGGTTGATGTCCCAGGCATCAAGGCGCAGGATTTGCAGGTCCAAATTGAAGACAACGTTGTCCGTATTAACGGTGAACGCAAGACTGCCGGCAGCGAGTCTAAGGTCATCCGATCCTTCTCGATCGATCCCAAGACTGTAGACGTGGATAACATCAAGGCCAATTTGGATTGTGGCGTTCTGACCTTGACGGCCCCCAAACTTAACAAGCCAGCAGTTAGCAAGACAATTACTATCACTGAAGCGCCATCGGTTGTCACCCAGCCAAAATTGTCTAACAAGAACAGCAAGTTGTGAACATGACGAACAGGACTGATTGACGGGACGCTTATATGCAGCCACTCATTTTTAATTTTATATAAAATACATATTAAAGATACTCCGAGCATCTAAGAAGGATCCTATCCTATAACCTTGCAGCTGCTGTCACATTTTGTGATCTCACGAACGCGACAACTTCGATGCATCAATGCACGATGCAGCTGTTCCGCAGCATTCGTCTTGAAAAGTGATCCACTGCGACTCTACGACCCACCACCTTCTGGTAATACTGGAGCAAGGCTGTACATTCTACTACCGGTACGTAGTACTTTCATACCCGGAGTCACCTAAAACGCCAGTGGTGCAATAGTACCAGTACCCAGTGCAAATGTACTCCGAGTACTAGACTGCTACGCCAAGTTTTACTGGAGAACTGTTTTTGACCGCTGTGCATCAAAGTTCGCGTTTATTTCACAGTACAAGCACATACGGCGCAGCGGCGTAGCTGTCCGTATATTCATGTGTATCCACAACACTGTGGCAAGTCTCAACATACTTCGAAGATCCGATTCACCATGACGGGATTTGCTCCAGATTGCCGCCGTTGCCTTTGGGTTGTCGCTGCCCTCCTTCTGTTGGGTGGAACGACCGCCTTTGCCCCGCTGTCTCCTAAAACAGTGGCAGGCGCTTTTCCTTCTCATCAAAGCCTCGTTGCGAAGAACGCCGACCATGACGAACCGAACATGAAGTCAATCGAGTTGCATCCACGATCGGCATGGACTACTGCTGCTGTTGTTCCAGTCCTGACAACCCTTTTTCTTAGCCTTCCCGCAGAGGCTGCTACTGGTGGCGCCCCTTTCCCAAGCGCTATTACCGCCTACGTTCACTACCTGTCAATCATCATAATGACTGGCTGCGTTGCAATCGAACGCGTGACAGTTAAGGCCGGCATGTCTCAAGACGACCAAGCCCTCCTGTCCAATGTCGATATCGCCTACGGCATCTCCGGATTGACACTTGCCATTTCTGGCTACTACCGCACCGTGTCCTATGGCAAGGGGTTTGAATTTTACGCTCACGAACCTGTCTTTTGGCTGAAAATTGCACTCGTGGGTATCTTGGGTGCTCTCAGCTTCTTCCCCACCACCAAGTTTATTCAGCGCTCCATCATGGCCCGGAACGATGCCAATGGTCAATATCCTGAAATGAGTGAAGCGCTCGCGTCACGCATGCAGTCAGTCCTCAATGCCGAGTTGACGGCACTCGCTAGCATCCCCCTATCGGCAACCATCATGTCCCGAGGGATTGGGTACAATGACAGTTTTCCCTGGCCAGTGGAAGCAGCAGGAGTGGCTCTCATCTTTGTGGGATTGGGTTACAAGTATGTGAAGGAGGCGCTGGATTTCGAAGATTAGAGTATTGTCAAGTACTCTGAGCACGCTGTCTCAAAAGTTGCGCTAAAAAGGCTAAGGTTTATAATCCTGTTGCTAGATAGACTGGTGAGGACCTTGTTGAACGACAGACTGTTGGAGTCGGTTATGTTGTTGATTATGTGTCTTGTTGCCTGGTCTAGTTGCAACATGCAACTACTGCGGTCGTCGGAACTCTTTGTCTGCCTTTTCAGCTCCATGAACGTTCGGTTTTGTACTGTTACATGCTCGGAGTACGATTTGCACTGTATTCACTACAGTACTGATACTTCTGCACTCCGAGGAAGATTTTGTAGAGCCAGGATAGCTCGCCTGGCATGCGAACGTGACAGCAAGGAAACGGCAGGTTAACTGAAAATGGAGCGCACAATGAAAATGCTGACGCATGCTCCCTCCAGTGCGGCGTCTAACAAGACTACGAGATATCCCGTTCATTTTTGTGACAATTCCACAGCCGATGCGGCATGCTGCAAGTGGATCTGTTTCAGTGTGCTTCACAGTGAACTCAAGTTAAAGTTGTAGTCTCTGTGTCTCACCACAACCGCATACGCTATTGTTTGACACAATTCACAATCTATTACTCCATCCAAAATGTGGTTGAAAGGGAAGTGGCTGTCGGTGGAGTCTTATGGTCTCCTCCTTGTCCTACTCTCGGCCATTCTCTACGCCATTGCCGGCGCCTTTGTCAAACTCGGACACTTGAATGGAGGCCTTCCAAGCACCGAACTTGTCTTCGCACGGGGTATCTTTCAGGGTAGCTGTGTGGTTCTGGGTCTCTACATGTCACGGGATGAGAAGAAGCAGCGACTAATACATCATCCCTTTGGAAAAGGAAAGGCTGCGAAACAACTCGTTTGGGCAAGGGGTATCATTGGCGGGGCTGGATTTCTGCTGGACTATCACTGCATGGCTGTATTACCGCTCGGTGACGCTATCACATTAATGTCGCTCTATCCATTCCTTACTATCTTTCTGGCATGGGCCTTTCTGGGGGAACACATTAAGCCTCTGCATCTCATTGTCACAACTGCGAGCCTCATCGGAGCTGTGTTTATAGCACAGCCGACCTTTGTATTCGGAAAAGGAGATGCTACCCTTCCTACCTCCTCACTCGGATATCTCACGGGATGTCTCGGTTCCATCTGCATGGCTTGTGTGGTCACGTTGATCCGCAAGGCCGGAAACATTGGAGTCCATACCTTCCAACTCTTGTTGTCATGGGCCCTTCTGGGGACCATCTTTAGCATCCTGGTCGGTCCATTCGAGGGACCATGGAAACTTCCATCATCACTTTTGATTTGGTGGTATGTCTTTGGAGTATGTACCGTTGGAGCTGCCGCCCATTTCGTCCTCAACTACGCCGGTCGGTTGGCACCGGCGGGGTTGGTTTCGGTTGTGAGAGCATCCGATATCATGTGGGCGTACGCGTGCGAGATTTTCATTTTTGAACAACGTCCCAACACATGGACCTGGATGGGAGTGGTCCTTGTGCTCGGATCGCTGGTGACGATTGCCATTGAAAAATCAAAGGCGACACAACCGAAAATGACGACAAACCGACTCAAAACAAAAGAATCCACATTGACAGCTGACTATGATGATGACGATGACAATGATGCAGAAGTGCGGGAGCCTAATGATTTGGAGGTTCAGCAGCGTTCTGCAGGCAAAGTAGCCTAAGGCACATGTGGGTTATGCCATGGTGTTTTGCTTCAATCGTCATGGATACAACGAGAACTGAGGCCTCGACCACAAAACAGTGATCAAACCACAACGCCGGGTCTGTTTCGGTTGTAAAACCCCTAAGCGTCGTGTTACGCAAGGTGAAAGGATAAAACAGCGTTGCAGTGCCATCGGTATCCAGCATGGTGGCAGTTTGGTTGACAAATGCGTAGAGCTATGATACAAAGAAATCTTGGCTCGGGTTAACCAGCTTGCCTTTTTATGCGTTCGTGCTCATGCTATCGAATCGAGCTTGCACGACTGTAGTACTTAGTACAGTATCATCAAGGGTCAGTGCCTGGGACGGTACAGAGCACCTTCCTGGATTCACCCCCCAAAACGATGTAAATGCATTTTCGAACCACTCAAATCCAAAATGAAGGTCCATACGTCCATATTCCATCCTTTGGAAGGAAAAATCTGGCATTTGCAGCCGTAATTGAAAAATCAGGTTGTTGGGTTTTGGCTGTCAATAAACTTTTGAATCATTTTAGATTTACCAAACTAACTGTACTACTCCTCCTCGTAGTACAAAATGGTACTCGAGTACGGTACACAGTACAGTTGTTCTCCGAGTCCATTGCATTTGCAGATGGTAGGTCTGCTTGTATGCCCATACCCCATACGTGTAGGTGGGGTTCTAAATGTGATAGCCTCTATAATATACTCGGAGTACTTGTACTCCGGTTGCGATGATCATGCAATGACCCCGTGAGGGATGACTCGGGATTCGGGACATGCTCGTGAATCAAACACCCAATTCTTTAGAGCGTGGACAGAGCTTTCGACGGGAAATCAGGAAACACAGCTCCGTCCATACCTAAAATGTGTGACGTACTCCGATTAGAAATTATAAGTACTGTACTCCGAGAACGTTTCATGATGTCCCCGGTACTCCGTATTCTTGAGTTCTGAAGTGCATTGGTACGATACCTATGTTTCCGACGTTGGGCACAGACAAATACTCCGTCTGTGTGTACATACAGTACATAAATATTGTACCAATACGAGATGAGCATGTTTGACGACTCAAACGGCGGGGGAAAAACGGCCCGGTCATTCGAATTACTCGGTACTCAGTATTTGTCCCTTGCACCTTAAAGACCACGTTCATCGTGGTACCAAGGACGAATCAGTGTTCGATGAAGTCTCCAATCCCGAAAACGACGTTGTGAATATGACCCCATTGGACGACTTTAGGATCGAAGTCACAAGGTATCTGTAGTCCATGTGGGTGTCCTAGTTGCGCTCTCACACAGGAACGGACAAGCAGGCAGACGGCGAGCACTTTGTTATGACTTCCCATCAAAGATTTAGAAAGTGGGGTCACTCGACGCCACCAACATCCGGAAACGATCACAGGGCTCACAAAAATCAGAAACGGGTGAAATCGAACGACACGCAGAAATGGCGTCATCAAGCTATCAGAACGCAATACGCTTGAACAACCAAGGCGTTTTACAATTCGAAAACGGAAACTACGAACACGCCAGATTATTGTTCAGAGAAGCTCTTGAGGCTGTCAAGATCAGCATGGCTGCGTTCAGTGAATCAGACGGTGCCAATGCTGGCCCCAGCGTTGGATTCGGTTGGTCCAAGAATGGGCCGCTCCATGCGGAGCTCGGACTGCCCATCCCTGCAGCATCGAACTTTATTTTCCGTCGAGCGCTTGTTTTATTGCCATCATGTGAGGTTCTGCCAACAAGAGCTGAACTTACGGAGGAGAGTACAGCCATCATCTACAACCTTGCGCTTGCACACATGATTTCTGGCTTCTTGACCAACTGTTCCAGCTTACTGGATCGATCTCGCAAGTTTTTTGAAATTGTAACTGCCATGCGTCAACGACGAACGGAATCGGCCAAACTCATTTCGGAACAACTTTTGGATACGGCCATTTACAACAATTTGGGATGGATCAATGAGGAATTCTGCGACTACCATGCGGCGCAACAATTTTATCACGAGGTCTCGGCCCGACTCGGTTCACTGAACCATAGTGGGTTTGTCGACCAGAAGGACTGCGAAGGTTTCATCACGAATCTTGTGCTGGATGCGCATCCAGATATGGCCGCAGCAGCATAGTAGCTACAGAACGAAAGTGCTTTTAGATTAGTTGAACAAAGGGTATAGCCAAGGACGTGTATTGTTATACAATATAGAAAGTATTCAATGCAAACCGAACGTCGTTTGCAATGGTGTTTTTAATCTTGAGCGTGCTGTATTCCCGTATTTCCCCCTTCACAAGTGAGGATTGACGGAGGAGAGCCTTGCTGATTCTTTCATTCGCCTTTGCTGCATCAGAAAACGACATCGAGTTGAAAGTCGTAATCGTGAATCGTGCCTGCAGTCCCTACTTGTGGGACTAGTCGGAAAATGCTGAACGGGAAACATTGGACAAAACCGTTAACGCGTTTCGATTTGTCAATTCGAAAGGTAAGGGAGGTTCCGTAAACCTAGTTTTTCACTTAAGAGAAGTTGTAAGTCGATTTTTGCTTAAAAACCAATGTGCTGACGTAGCATGTACAGACGTCGGCAACTCATCAGGAATCAGGAATGCATTTCAAGATATGGAGGCAGGTTATATGTCTGACGTTGCAAGGGATGCGTCGCACAGGGACTGGGTGCAGGCGACAGTGCAGAATATCAGACGATCGCAACTTGTTCTTGACACCTGATCCTTGGCGGCAGTCTCGACGTCTCGACTCAAGACACCCTCCCTGGATCCTGGGAGTATCCTTGCACTGTTCTGCCTCTTTTGCCATGCTCCACGAACACTCCAATGGATTCTGATAAGAGACGTACGAACGATGCCGCAAGGCCGAAGTATCGTTTGTTTAACTATGGTTCAACAAATGAGACCCCGCAAACACTTCAGTCAGCTACCGCTGGCCATGATGACACAAGTGTTGCATACGCATTGCCAGAGGATGGCTTTAGTTCATCATTTCACCAAGACGCAACAGAGAGAGAAAGGCTGACGAACAACAACAGAATCCTGGAGACGACACCGAAGGAGGGGTCGGATTGGCTTGCAAAAGCTACGACTCATCATCGAGTCACGTTTGCCCTCGTCGCAGCGTTGCTTCTGTGGATAGTCATCATGATCATCACGCCGAGACCAATCGTTTCATCTCTGAAAAGTGCCGTACTTGTTGTATTTCCCATGGCCGATCGAGGACTTTACGGTGACTCGGCTTCGAATTTTATTCAAGCCGACCTGTTCCATCCCAATCTACTATTCCAGAGCGTGTCATCTGATTCGAATCTTGACCCATTCTTGAAAGTTCCATTCCCCACTGGTGCCTTCTGGATGAACCTTGTCATGGCTCCAGCCGCTGACGGATTTTCTTTTCCTGTCGTGGCGTATCCATATGCATTCACATGGTCCGACAACCTCCTCCAAGCCTCCTTTCCGTACATTCGACGACGGATTGACGATTATTCCATTCGAGATATTGTTCAACCAGACATTACGTTTGGAGTGATGGACCGTACATTGACTCGGCAGGTTGTCGGATTTGACCCACTCAGTGTGACTCTACGATTTTCCACTGCGACCGAAAGTAGCACGAGTAGCGACGGATATTGGGAAACGTATCTCATTCCTGGAAGTCCGTACATTACTACCAAGCACGACAACACCAAACCTGTCCTGAAGGCCCTATCAACATTTATCAAAGTATCGTGTCTATATGATGCTAACAGCAGTGATGGTCAGGACGGGTGTAGTCAATCTGATGTGAGTACCTTTCCAAGTGTAGTCGAAAGCTCGTGGGCCCATATCTAACCATCTTTGCTGTCAGATAAATGATGAAGGTTTTCAGATTCTGAATGGCATGCATTTCCTCATTCATACTCAGGAAGGCATGAAATGGCTTCTCGTCGCCTCTGAGAACGTTGAAATATCGTTCGATACTCGAATTCGGACTACCATTGTCGCGACGACGCCTTTTTCGGGTGTTTTACGATTAGCATATATTCCGCTTGCTTCTGACGATAACCCCGAAGATCTGTCGCAGTTGTCAGCGTCCACTGGATTGAGACGATTGGTGGATCACGCATCAGCGTATCCGACTGGAGGCAGTGTCAGCTGGGACTTTGAATCTACCGAAGAGCCCTTCCTATCACGGGTAGGAAACACCTTGAAACCAATCCTCGGTATGGCACCAACTGATGCAAATTCGACTGCATTTAGTGGAAAGATTGGAAACATTCACTTCAAGTATGAAACACGAATGATGAATGGAAACTCCAATTCGGAACTCTTGATGCTTGGACTTCCTCACCATGCCGACGTGTTGAGCCCTGATTCCATGCTCACGGCGACCGAATTTGATCTTCAATACTGGTGCATCAAAGGACAAATGGTACCTGTCATTGGTTCTACTTGGTCATACCAAGAAGAACTGACCAACACGCAATTCGATCGTGTCCATGACATCCATCTTGATCCTAGTGTTGCGAATATCATTCTACAGAATATCAAATTCGACATGAACCTATTCCCAACAATGAGCTCGCTCAATATCTACGGCTATGGGAAACAAGTTGCCCGGTTGGCGCAATTGGCACACGCTGCCAAGGTGCTGACGAAGCAAGGAAATCTGTCGCAAGCGGTCCTTCACGAGATAGCAGGACGATTACATGCGTCCCTTTCTGCTCTTCTTGGTGGAGATGTTGAAGACGAGTTGCTGTACGATGCTCAATTTGGAGGCATTGTGTCCAAGAATGGATTGCACGACCCGAACGAGGACTTTGGAAATGGTCGATACAATGACCATCATTTTCACTACGGGTACGACAATGTGTGCTTGACTTTTGTATCGAATCACAGCCCACCACAAACTAACTTTGTCCTTCCTCCAATCCGAAGGTATATTTTATACGCATCTGCTGTGATGGGCAGTCTTAACTCCTCCTTTGTTCATCAGTACGGATCAGCAGTCGATAACTTACTGTACGACATTGCTTACAGTGGTAATGCAGATTCACTGACAGCCGACGGCGTGTTCTTCCCGTTTGCCAGGTACAAGTCGTGGTACGATGGGCATTCGTTCGCCTCGGGTCTCTTCCAACAAGGGAACGGAAAATCGCAGGAGAGTACAAGTGAAGCGATCAACGGCTATTACGGTGGCTACCTATGGTGCATGGTGAAGAATATGGTGACCGAAACTGACGTATCAGCAGAGTCTCGAGACTTTTTGCGGTTGTTGCTCGCTACGGAAATCCGTGGTGCCAAGTCGTATTGGCAAATGGTGCCCCCACAACCACCAAATTCAGGCATTGTGGATGCAACTCCTGAACGATATGAAGCATCATTCCGGAAGAATTACATGGTGGGAAATCTAGGAATGTTGGACGCCGTCTGTTCAACGTATTTTGCAACGGAGTTGTTTTATGTGCATTTGATCAATATCATTCCAGTGACTGCAATCACTGTGGAAATTTTTGGACAGGCATATGCGAGGGAGCAGTACGAGGCCGTGATTGCCAAGGCGGAAATCCCCGTCGCGTGGAAGGGATATGCGGCTTGCGACCTGGCTCTTTCAGATCCATCAGCTGCTTGGACACAAGCGTTGGAACTTATCAGCGGCGAGATTGACTCTGCACTTAGCAAAGTCAAGTTTTATATTTCATCAGCACGCTTGAGGGTTTCAAAGCTCCTGCCACGAACAGTGATGGCGGCACCAGCGCAAAAGGTAACAACGCCCCAGCCGACAGCTCGACCTCGGCCTTCTGCGAAGAGCATTCAGGATGCTCCGGCCTGACTGGGTTGTGTTGCCCAACTGGCGATGGAATCATGCTAGAATGTTGTTAATAATCCAATCAATCTCTCGTCATCCCAGAGAGGCGTTCGAGTTTGTGTTTCCGTCCATGCGCACAATTGCTGTGCCTTCAATGTTGAAATCTATAAAAGCCAAGTTTCCGAGCAGCGGTAGGGTCTGTCAGGGTTGCCTTGCTTACCCACCTCGAGAAACCTTGAAAGGGCTCAACAAAGGGTCTCCCAATTTAGTCTGATACTCATGAGTAAAATTCAGTTTGACGTGTGTTCACCGCGATGATTGGTGTAGTGCTCATTCGACCCGAACGGTTTACGGTTTTATGCGCCGTGAACCTGTGTGAGGTTCGCGCAGATGTGCCGGAACCTGTTTTGGCATGGCGGCCGACGAGAAGTGCAACATAGAAGAAGGATTGGTCGTCCACGATGACAGGATGGACTGTTTTGAAATTCGTTACCTACTCGCAACTGCAGTTATTCGTGCCGGTCGATTTAGCCAAAAAGACAATTCTTCGCTGAAATTCAATACAAAGCAGACCTTGTGTCGAAAACAACATCCACTGCAAAATGAAACACTCGCAACCGCCAATGATGGTAGTCGACATGTTAGAGCATTCCAGTGCTGGCCGAAAGACGTTTTTGGATGCCCTACTGTACTAGAGGGTACCTGTGATTGTGAGCATCTCAAGTGCAACTGTAGTGACTATCCTAACAACCAAAAGCTACGCTAATTCATCCCAACTAAATATTTTCAATAAATATGCATCTCAACTCCTGCACGACCAAGCGCACCAAGTTGCCGATCACACCATACGAATCAAGAGTTGGATATCTTATCTCACCTCTGGCCACTGGCCCCTTATATCAGTACATTTCTCAATTCGCAAGTCTCAAGGAGTTCTGCATCTACCCACATAATGCGACGATGTATATGGTCACATTCCCTGTCGTTGTCGTACCTCCAACGGTACCTCCAACACTACCGCCAACACTACCTCCAGCGGCACCACCGACGGAATCCCCAACAAATCCCCCACCGACACAAACACCGACCCCTCCAGCACCTGTTTCAGTTCCGTCTAACTCTCCAATCCCACTTTCACTTCCTCCTGTTGTGCCAACTCCTTATCCGACGAACTATCCCACTGTGGTAACTGTGAACCCTACTCCTTATCCAACTGTTGCTGCAACAGTTGCAATAACCACCATTGCACCCACTCCACTGCTCCCACCGTCCAATGCACCCACGCCTTATCCAAGTCTTGCTCAACAGTTGCAAGTACCACGATTGCACCCACTCCAGTAGTCGCACCATCAAGTGCTCCCACGCCTTATCCAAGCGTTGCTACAGCCATCCCAATAACTTCACTATCCAAGTGTAGCTCCAACAGTTGCAATTACCACCATTGCACCCACGCCACTGCTCCCACCGTCCAATGCACCCACGCCTTATCCAAGTCTTGCTCCAACAGTTGCAAGTACCACGATTGCACCCACGCCTTATCCAACAATACTACCCATCATTCCAACAACATCTCCGACTGATGTTGCTGTGTCAAACCCTCCCAGTACTGCTTCTCCCAGTGTGATGAATACACAACAACCAGAACAAGAACCACGACAGACTCGTTTTGCTGCGGTGGAAAAGGCTGGAGACGGCTCCGACAGAAGTTGTGATTGCTGCAATTGTAGCCTTGTGCGTTGTTATTACTATTATTGTGGCGTTGGTTGCCGTTATATGCACGTCGACGATATCGATTTCAAAAATTGTGGTCCAATCATCAAGGGGCACCAGAATTGCAAGATTATCAAAATTATTGTCAACGACGAGGTATACAATCACCAAACTCAATACACAAACAACAATTTATTGGTCCACCGCCAATGGCATTCCGCAACTTTGCTCCTTTGGGTCAAGATACTGATGTGGTATGAGAGAAAAAAGGTTTTCAAAGAGAAGGAGTTTGACACCCACAACAGCACACACACATATGCGCGCACACCTTAATTATAGGGGAAAAAAGGGTGGGTGCACCATAGCATTGTCGTTCTTCATTTACTATACTGCGTTCATACTCCTACTTCCGTTGGTGCATAGCAGCAGCAGCAGAACGAATGCAAAGTCATTTGAGGTCCTTGACCATCATTGGTTTGGTATGAGGGACTTTTTTCGCAGCTTCATGGAACAACGATGAAATGTCATGCCATTATTGTCAGGAAATCGATTCGTAGTATTGTTACTCAAGGCCACAATAGGCCTCCAAATGTCAAAAATGAGTAGATGCAAGACAAGTGAGACCAAGGGATAAAACAAAGCAGCCGTCCAGCGATACATTTGAATCGGTCCCACTCGATGAGCAAAAGTGACGAATTTCCAAACGTATCTACTGATGCTTTCCATTTGAGGATTCACAAGGAGCTGCAGTGCAATGCCAGGAAACACCCATCGTGAGAAGAAAGGCTTTGGACGCAAATTGCCACTATCGGCGTCTATTTCACCAGTGAAGAATGTAACAAAGACATCGAGGAAGCACACGGTACCAACAAGAACCAGAAACTGGTAGATAAGCATCTTCATGATCTTGATGAAAATAGAATGAGCAGTCGAGTAGGGTTTCTGACAAAACCACGGAAAAGGCAATTTGTTGACGTTGCTTCCTTCTGATTTGGCACCCTGAGCCCGGCGACCAACGCTCGTGAGCCATCGAACAAGGGGGCAACCTATCTTCACTGCCTTGCGAGGTTTAGGCGCATTCTTTGCACCGCACCTTTGCCATTGTGAGGTCTCCAACGGTATCAGAAACTGTTCAAGCACCTTCCCAATCCTCATCGGTTCACCGGATTCCTCGTCGACGTACTTTTTCAGTGTTGGAGCAACTGCGTGCTGCGAAATCTCAAACACTACACAAACCACAAATAGAATCTTCCATGTAACTGCGAACCTCGTGTTTGGGCGTATCAACATTTTCGAGTTCAAGAGCTGAGTGGCTTCATTGCGAAGCTCATCTTGAAGTTCATACAGACGACGCCGTTCCTTCACACTCATGGTTCCCCATTGACGCTTAAAGCTTCGTCGTTTCTTCTGCAACTCACGGAGTTCGTATCGCTTGTTGATGATCCTTGCCCGAGCGCTCGCTAATTTTTGACGAAACATGTGTTGTATTATGAGGGCTGCCCATTGCGTACGAGACCCTTGAAATAATTGCAAGGCCCGAACAGCCTTGGCTGCTTGCTGACGACGAAAATTCCTCTGAACCATGATTGCTGCCTCCCTCTCCAATTCCTCCGGCGGCAAATTTCGCAGACGGTTAACCCACAACAGGCGCCTGATTCGTTCCGCTTGGGAGGCTTGGCGTCGTTGACGATGTTTTCTCATCAAATCGACCACGTTGCCTCGCAGTTTATTTCCCGTGGCAATCAATGGTTTCAAATACTTGAACCAATAGATGGCGCTAAGAACCATGCGCACTCGACGGATGAATCGTTTCGGGCTGCGAATGGCAAAGATGGCAAGGCGTTTGGCAAGCAGTCGCTTCTGTTCTTCATACCGTGCCCGAATATGAATACCAGTTATTCTTACATAAACGGTCCCCACAAATTGTAAAATCACAAAAAGAACGCTATGAGAAAGACGTGAATCGAAGGAGTGAAGAGTATTCTCTTGACCACTCTCCTCTCTAAATTTGAATTGCACTCGTTCGTCCTCGTCCAGCAGTATCCCAGATGGACTGTGTTTGGGTGACAAAAGATGATGCATAAGCATAAAGAATGAAATTGGCAGTAACAAACATTGAACGACCACAGTGTGATGAAAAACACCCCATGCACCCCTGATTTCATCGGAAATATCCCCATTCGGCGTTGTTCTTCTGTTATCCAACAAATTTCTCTTGTCAAGCTCAGCCAATTGTGCGTCACGCTTGTCGGTCGCTTTGACGAAGGCATCAATGAACCAGAGCAAACTAAATATCATTGATATGAAAACGCTGTGCTTTTCCAAGAAGTGGATAAAGTGGACCAGCAAAGGGTGTCGCACCACTTTAATCCTGTGACTACCGGTAGTTCGCGACTTTTGACGACGATGAAATACAAATGGGTTGAATCCCAGCGGAGTCTCCACTTCCTCTTCTCGAATAAAGTCGGCGACGACCTTGGCAAGAAAATCCAGAAGTGCCACCACAGCAATGATGGTATACCAGGCGTAGTGTTGAATTGATTTTCGATTGCTGTAGATGAACGAAGTAAGATCTTGCAAGCTCAGGTCTGGCAACTGCGAATGACGAGGCTTGCGTTCCAGCAAAGAGCTGAACCTTTCTTCACCCTGATACCCATTCTGGCTCACTGCCACAGAGACCCGCCGCAAGATCTCCACTGGAGCGGCCATCGCTGCTGTTCGCGATCGGATGGCATGTACTGTACCGTGGCAGATGGAGAGATCTTTGGCAAAACCAGTATGTGTGGTAGGCCACTTTCCTGCTCTCAACCCTACTACTTGTACTCTAGATACAGGTGCAAGGACAACTTGAATCGCATTCGATTTCACCACAGTCCAAAAAAATAGTAGTCAAATGTGAACAAAGTGAGGTCGGAATGCTCCCAGTGAACTGATTGCCGTTAAGCGAAAAACGTTGGAGCAGTGAGAGACTTGAAAACGACGATGGAATGCTTCCAGCCATTTGGTTAATATCGAATCCCAAAAAAGTTAGCTGCGTGAGGCTTGAAAAGGATGAAGGAGCGCTCCCAGTCAACGAATTGTTGTAGAATGTCAAGAACGTGAGCTGCGTAAGCATTGCCAAAGACGGCGGAATCGTTTCAGTCAATTGATTCGAACCAAACGACAAAAATGTCAACTGTGTGAGGTTTGAAATGGACGATGGAATACTTCCAGTCAGTCCAGAACCTCCCAGGTCAAAATGCATCAGCTGCGTCAGGAGTCCAACCTCAGTCGGAATTTGTGTTCCATTGGTGGAGTATGCCGACGAATTTCTGTATGAATCAAATGTGACTGCTGCTTTACACTCCGCTAACGATGTCATTGAAAGAAAATTGCATGCAATTTCTTCCGGTGCCAATGGTGAGGTTGGGGCAGGAGTGGGTGAAGGTGATACTGGGGCAGGAGTGGGGGAAGGTGATACTGGGGCAGGAGTGGGTGAAGGTGATACTGGGGCTGTTCTGGTTGGAGCCGAGGAAGGAGAGTTAGCCGACCCCGGACGAATCACACCAACCACAAGTACAACCACGGTACCGAGAAGAATGCAAGCTAACACGACACTACCAACGAACATCCACCGATAGAATGGACGCTGGTACCATGATGTTGTAACATGTTGGGCGTCAGCAGCAATCACCACTCTCTCGTCGTCTTGTACTGTTCGCGCTTCCACGGCGTAGAAATCACGTTCAGTCACGGGACGTCTCTGGATAGCAGTGGTATGTGGTCCGTCGGTGCTTCTTGCCTCCTCCGCCCGATTGGTTTCTTGGACGGCAAACGCTCTGGATGAATCATATGTTGGCCGAGGGGCTACATGAGTTGACGGAGTGTAGCCAGATGGACGAACCAGAAATGCACCGGGATGAACCTCGCTTGTATCCGTCGTAACGACTGCTGGATTTTCCAAGAATCCGGAAACTTCTCGTCTGGTTGGGCGTTCCGGTTCCACTGGTGCTGCATGTTCCAGTTTGCCTTTACTATCACGGTAGTCAACTTCGTAATCGTTGCTCAAAGGTAAGGACCCGTACGGAGTTACGGCGGTAGGGTGCAACGGCATGTTGATGTTGGGCAACTCAGGTGGAAACTCTTCCGCAAAGTCGTCGTTGCGTTTATTGCCTTCTGCTAACCCTCCTACTAGGTTTTTCTCTTCCTCGTTGTCACCCGAAGCATTGTTGTCGATGTCGTTTTCATTGCCATCGCGCGATGCGCACCGGCGATTTTCCATCTGAATTTAGAAGAACTCCTTCAACGCAGTTCCACAGTCTGCAAAGCTGACCTCCAAGATAACCAAGTCGTCGTCTCTGGAACGACTCTGGAAAATATGCGACGTGGAGTAACTATCGCTCTTATCACTTTTTCTTAGGAGAAGCCAGTGTCAAAGAAATCTATAACACTAAAACCAAAGCAGATACGAGCGGAAGTGTTCCGGCGAAACAGGGCTATTCATACATGGATGAGGAAGTAGACACGATGGTTGGCACCTCTCGCCTGCGCAGGAATTGGGTCTTGGTGTTGGTATGGTACTGTAATACAGTAGATTACCCGACTAATGAAACGGTAGTCGCGCATACTTGAGTACTCCAGCCTCCCAGCACATCCTCGGAGCCCGAGGCTCGAGGTACCAGGTACTAGTACTAAGTAATCCATAAGTCTTCACTATCGTTGCTGTACCAGGTACAATGTACGACTAGATAGTTCGCAACTCGCAACGTGCTTTGTATGAACAATTATTTTTACTATGATGAATGATGAAGTAGTGGAATTCTGGAATACTCCAGGTGACCATGTGTCTTGTACTCCTACCTGGTACTAGTACTACTAGGTACCAGTAGTACCATATCATACTTATCTCGGTGTTCTATATGGCTGGGTGCATCGCAATGCTCGGAATAGTAGGATGACATAGAATTCGGTGTATAGAAAAAATTATGTCTACACATTTTCAAAATATGACATCAGCAAATCTTTGTGATCAAAGAACGATTGCCAGATGTGCGTATGCATATGTCACAAAAAAAATCTTTCCATTGTTCTTGTTGTTTTGCTCTTTGCAATGGTTGCTTCTCCTTTGCTTCTTCTATTCTTCGTTCGTTAAGTCTATGAACGTTGCCTTGCAGAAGCTGTGGTCAAAATTGAGGGCACAACGATGTGTTTTGAAGCGTTTGACAAGCTTCTCCGTCTTGATGGGATCTGTCGTGAGCGCACTTTCGTTTGTTCCGGCACTTTCTCTCCCCCTGTCGTTCGCACCAAATCATGTAGTAAGCACAGATGTATGCCCGTGCTCGTCTTGAAAAAAGTCTGATTCGCTCCGTCACTAACACCCCGCCCTTCTCCCTCGACAGACACTCTCTGACAACGGATTTAAAGTTGTCTTTGCCTCGCTTCTGTTTCAAGGACACACGGCGGTAACTGTTTTTGGCACACCCCCAGGAATACTCGATTCCCTCTCCTGCAAGCTCGCAGTGGCATTTGGGTGTCCGATCAACAAGAACACCCATCTCCCTTCCCATTGACTGAAGAAGTGTCTCCTCCTCCTCGAAATCAAGGCAGCTGGCCATCAAAGACTTCAAGGCAAAGGTTTTGTCAACAACGCCGTATCCATTTTGCCTTCCATTGATCGTGTACTCTGAAAGTCTTGTTTCATCGACAATTCCGCGTTCCCAAAGAACCTGTAGGAGGCCTTTTGGTTTTCCCTCCCACCCCTCAACAACTATCTGTGATGTCTCCCGAATCGGTAAGCCATGCTCTTGTGCAATGGCTTGTATTGCTGCTTTCTTGCCTTTGGCACTGACTCCTCGTTCCTTCTTCAGTACTTTAAGCAGCTCGTCCTTCGTGAACTCTCGCGTTTTTTCCTCCTCAAGAATTCGATCATGGCAAGTTTCTTCCCGTTGCGCCTCTGTCATCCAGAAAGGACCGGCTTCCAATGGACTGAACACCATTGATTGCGTGTCTCCAACTTGCAGTTTTGGTGAGTGTGGACCGAGATATCCTTGACTTTGCTTTATCGTTGTCTCGCGCATTTTTCTCTGCGCTCGTCCTCCGAAGCTTCTCGACATCTTCTCCACATTCAACCCGTCCTCTCGTTGTCGATCGTGACCACAGGAGTGGTCGAATAAGAATAGGAAGTCGTATTGTGGATACTTGACATTGAGGATGTCCACGCAATCCTCAAGCTGCAGCACCATGTGCTGATATGTCCAGTAGCCGTCAGCATTTTGTCCGTACTCGAATTCCCGAATGAAAGGAGAAGTCGTAAGTGGTTCCTTGTATTCCGTTTTTCTTGTGTCCATTGCTGCTTGTGTGTCACGATACTTAACCCCTTGTCGACGTCTGTTCACTTCTGATAGGTCTGACTCCGTCGTATCAAGACCAAAACCAAACTCCCTGGATTGAAAAGCCGAAATCATTATCCCAAGACCATCATCCTTCGGACGAATGAAAGTTTCTCTGTTGGGGCCATACCATTGTTTGGACGGCATCAGGAACTGTTTGAATATACATTCGTCATGCCCGAAGATTATTAATGGCTTCAACGACGAATCAAAGCGGACGGAGAGGTTACCACCGAAGTCAGTTGTCACTAGTTGCTGTAAGAGGGCCTTACTCTTTTCGGGTTCGAAGCTGTTGATATGGTATTCTCTCATTTGATCCCCGCTGGTGTTAAGGTAAGAGTAGCCGCTTCCTTTTGGTAGCATTTCATCTGTCTCAAGTTGTGCCGCCACAGGTTCCGTTACTTGCACCCAGCGATGCATCCTTCTTTCGTATGATAAGTAGCGTTGACAAAAATCCCATCTATATTGTACCGTGGCAGGTCGTTCATGACCATCGACATAATATCCTTTGCGAGTTGGCTCATAGCGGAAGCCAAGGCGGACCATCCAACGGTAGACAGTTGAGGGACTTATGCAGGTAAGACCGTATCGCTTGAGGATAATCCTCAATTGCTTGTTGTATTGCTCTTTGTTGTTTGCCATCATTGCTCTCACACTTTTCTCGGTCGCATCAAAAAGGTCCATCACTAGGATTGGTAAGACTTTGTCGTGGATAAAGTCACTCAGCATTTCGATGCTGAGTGTGTCAAGGTTTCCCCTTGCGTATTCTTTTATATTCGTACAGATGTCTGGATTTTGATGGAGAAATGGCGGAAGGTTCTTCTTTGCTGGTTGCGGAATGACGAAGGTACGAGTCTCGCGGAAGCTACGGTACCACTTGGATACGGTCTCATGGCGAGTGGCAAGTGTCAATCCTTGCCTTTGTAATTCACCAATCGTTTTCTCACAACATTTTTGCCACGTCCACCGTTCATGTTCTCCTCGCCAGGTGGAGTGCAAGGGCGAGATATTGTGCTTTTGTTGTATAACCCATTTTGATGTTCCGTGACGTCGTCTTCGTTTAGCTCGTCAAGATTTCCGGCGACGGTGAGGAAAGCATTTGAACTTTTGTTGACGTCGCGAAGGGCTTTGATCTGGTTTTCAATGGCATCAAGAGCAGTCGACTCTGAGGCGAGCGGTCGGAAAAGTAATTTGGCTTCGGGAGAGTCCCAATACGTTTCGAGAAAAGGACGACGTGGAGATGCCAGCGATGAAGCAGTGTCTTCGCTACTTTCTATCATGGTGGCGACCTCATTTGTCATACATTCTGAGGCTTCTTCTCCTCCTCGTTCTTCAGATGATGCCAAAACGGCATCATCGGGCGATGAAGTGGCGTCATCACTTGAGGATGATGATGGCGCCACGGAGCTCCCCCCATTCAACAATCTTCCGTGTTGGTTGCAACGTCGTCGTGTCCTCTTTGCTGCTATGCTGCTGCTGAAAGTGCTAGGAGGACTAGTACTACGGCAAGGAGAGGATGGCGATAGTTGTCGTTTTCTACTATCGTGCTGGTGAGGATTGCTGACTAGTTCTATGTCGACAAGTTCAGACCGTTGTCGGGTTGCGGGAGGGAGCAGCCGATTGACAGCAATCGCTGCTTCCCAAGCTGATGTATTGCCTGCCGTAGGAAGAGCTGGCGCCGTTGCTCCAGTCTTAGTTATGTAAAAGTAGTAGGACGTCTTTGTCTCGCCTTGTCGTCGTTGATGCTGGATGTACATGTCTAGCTTTGTTCCGTTGCAAACCTCGATGTAGTTGGCATTATAGGAGCTGTTCTGGTATGCCTTGTTTATGCATCTCATCATGGCAACCAGGGTAAATTGAAGTCCATTTGAGCAGTACCGTTGATGTATGTATTCATGCAAAACGACGGCATTCAACCATTTCTTGTGGAGCGAGGTTTCGCTGATGGCTGCATGAAAGGAAGTGAGAATAAAATGACTCATTCCTCGCCTCTCGATGTACTTAGGCAATACCTCGCTCATACTGTTGATTGATGAGCTATAACCGGTCGAGGTACGTCGAGCTGCATCAATCCTGTGGAGATATGGACGATCATCGTCGGACCATCAAGGCACGAGAAAGTGCGCCATTTTTTTAATCTCATACATGAATTAAAAGATAAGGTTGAGGTTTTGATGACGTTTTTTACCAGATCTACGTATTTCTACTATAAAGTTTTGGCCCGCGCACCCAGCCATATATTTACTGTACGAGACTTTGTTAGAGTTAGTATATCGCACTGCTCACCGCACAAGTTGCTAAAGTCTTAAGCCTACAACAAGGGAAGCAAGATGATATTCAACAAGATAGAGAAGTGAGCACTAATTACACTAGACATAAGCTAGGGAACATATACCTTATGTGGATTCGGATTGGTAGATGTCGACGTCAAATCAGATGATGCACGAGATTGCACCGTATCGTACCACGACAGTATTGGCTCATATTAAACAGTCCCCGCAATACGAACTTCACATAAACCATAAACCAAAAACCTGCATTAGAGCCCACGAACGAGTCGCGCAGGAGGTACCGATACCATTCACTGGTTGGAAACCTTGGGCACAAATCAAAGATTGTAGAGTATACAACTGAGCAACTCACGTCTACGATCAGCCGGAAGGACCTTGGTGAACAAGTCCGCCAGATTCGTCTGCGTGTCCTCCTTCAAGACCTGTAGCACGCCTTCAGCGGCAGCTTCACGGACCGCATGATAGTTAATGGCGTTGTGCTTCTTACTCAAAACCGATTCTGGGATACTGGCATTCTTCACGACACCTTGGTTGTCACAATATACCTGCGCCGGCCCCTCAAGGGGCACTCCCGAACATTCGCAGTTTGTAACGCAACGCAATGATGACATCTCGAGCATGTCGCATGGCCACGAATTCACTCCCGAAGGTGGAAGTTTCGACGGTGTTTTGCCGTTTGCTCACCCAAAGAATTGGCGAGTTCTGGATAAAGACCAGAATCCCTGTATGTGAACGACGCGTAACCACATTTCCCGCATGATTGGCGTCAACAAACACATGTATAGTTACCGGATTGCCAAGCGGCGCGGGCATTCGAGGGGGTAATTCTTCTTCTGACTCGCTATGAAACGATGACCAATCAGGCTTCACGACTGTCGGAGTTGCAGGCACCGGGTCGGTGGGATCAAAGATGATACTCGACTTGGGATGTTTCTGTAAGTAAGCAAACACGTGATACACAGCCTCAAGGTGTCCAACTCGAGGTAAGGCAAGATGTTGCGAAAGTAACGAGACTTCAGTATATATATGGATGCGCCCGAGTTCAACCGCCCAACGCAATACACCTATAAGCTGTGAGTATCGTGATGCGCTGTCAGAGTCACATTCGTCTGTCGTATCCACCTCTGGACGGTATGTCGTGCTGGAAAAGGGCGTTTTTGCTGTTGATTTCAGTCCTCGTCCCTCAGCCTGTAGCAGTAATTTCACATTTCGGACAGCATTCTTAATATATGTGTTAGCAGAAAACGACCAATACTCACGACCTGTAGGATCGCCTGGTCGAGTCACCCTCCGTACGTCGGCGCCGAGGTATCGACTTGGTGGACCGATACTCGAGGGGTTCAAATCATAATTGGCTTGGATCCGCTCAAGATGTATTGTTGGTGTGTGAGAAAGGATCAACACATCATCCACATATACAAGTATGTACTCGTAATACTTAAAACCGTTCTCTTTCGAATTCACTTTCCGGTAGACATCTGGGTCAGCTATGGTCGGCTCGAATCCCATCTCCAAAATCGACGAATTGAACATTGCACGCCAGGCAGCACCACTCGACTGCAAGCCATAGAGTGCTCAGACAATTTTGATGACAGTGCCTTGGCGTGATCCAAATTCTGGGCCGGCAACAAACCATATCTTCTCGCGGCAGGGAGCATTTAAATATGCATTACCCACATCACAGGCGATGATATCAAGGTCATTCAAGGCAGCAACGAGAAAGGCAATGCGTACACTGTCGCGACTCACGACACTAGAATATGTAATACTGGCAGGAGTCTCCGTCACATGTCCTCCCGCAACGAAACGAGCCTTCCGCGTAAGGTCCATTTTTACGTCAAAGATGATATGACATGATATTTCCTGAAAGCCGACATATATAGATTTTCCACTTCGTACCTGTTCAGGTGTTAACGCGTCATCAAACTCAAATGCAGCCATTACCTTTTTCATTTCCTTTTGAATCGCTTGCCACCAGAAGTCTGTCCCCGTTTCCTTGTCAATCTGTAAGGCCTCTTGAACCGAATGTGGGAGACGAACACCATATTTGTGACTTGTCTTCCAATACCGCTTCTTGACTTTTGCGATGATTCGATTTCGGGTTCGCAACGTTTCGGCCACCCACCACTTAAAGGCTGGCTCTTCCTGCAATCGATTGGCCACTGCATATTCTGCCAATTGGATTGGGTTCGAATCCTTAACATGTTTCAGATCGACCAAGTCGCACGACCCGTCGCGCCATTGGCAAAGTATCTTCCATCCTCGTGTCGTGGTCTTGGGAATGCGACGACCCTGCTTGGTCACAGTGAAACCGTTTACAATGTCGAGGGCAGAACGATCCTTCTTATGATCTGTTATCTCCTTAAGCACCGCATGTCGTTGACCCTCATCGTCACATTGGTAGAATATTTTCCGCAATCACATTGGCGATAAATCGATACACGGTCCCATCCTCCATAGTGCATTCATACTCACGTGTCCAAAAGAGGGTTGGTGGGGGTACGCTTACCAATAGGTTTTCCCTCGTTATCTCGGGCTCGCTTTGTAACTCTCGCTACCTCGGTCTCCCCGTTGTTATTGATCGTGAATTCCGCGTTAATATACTGGTCAAATGTTTCAAACTCCACATCGTCAGCGTCAGCCTTGGGCAGTTGTAACATGTCCCCGTATTCCGACGCCGTTGGAATATTATCGTCGTGTTCATTGGCATCCGTATCTTCGTCCTGTAAATTGAAGACATGATCGGTGAGGTTGATCTGAAAATTCTCGTCCTCAAGACGTGTGAGTAAGTTGGCATCAAAAGTTTGCAAGCGAGTTTGCATCGCTGCTGTTGCCATGTTGGCTGTCGTGAGATGTTGAACGGTCGATCGCCCGATGACCGTCCCAGATTCCGTCAAGATCCAATACGTCATGTCGCTCCCAACTCGATGCGCAATACCGAGCCAACGTCCAATCTTTGCCTGCTCATCAGTCATATCCATTTTCTTCTCGTCCCAATATGAAACTCGGTCATAAAAATCAAAATCAAGCCATTCCGCGATGTCGATGGTGTCACCAGTGAGCCGTTCGACTCCTGGTCGCTGATCAGGGCCTCGTGCCAAGATGGATTGGATTTCGGAAATGTACACTAATCCATAATCCCACAGACGACTCGGGACTTGGTTTGATCTCATCCGAGCTTTCCACTTGGTTTTGATTTCTCGAATCTCAGTCTCCGCTCGGTGGTTTTGAGTGATGCCGCGTCCCTTCTCCGCAACGTGTAACTTTATATTGTGTCGACGAATGATTTTCATCACACCAGTGTGCTTACCAGTTTGTTGTTCGGACGCAAAATCACATGTGAGGTTCTCCGGTATTCCGACATCATCGATGAACTCTTGCAACGCAAAAGCAATGTTGGCACTTGATTTAGATTCGAGTGGATATACGCGCGTGAAGCTTCCGTTGGTGATAAGTTGGGCACACGTAAATCCGGCGATTGACTTCACTTTGGAGAAAAGGGTGTCCACATAAAATGTGTCCTTCATTCTTCGACGGTGCAAGCTCAGGTGGTCAACTCGATAGCGACGATGTAGCGGGTGCATCGAGTGTCGAACGCCGCGTTGTGTCGTCGCCTTAAGCGTCTTTTGTGCAGTTTCTAGACCACATCTGAACTTGCGTGCCACCACTTCGGCAGTTACCTGGGAATGGCGGTCTCTCGCGCCAACGTAAGCAATTTGATCGTCGCGATAGGAAGTGGCGATCTGGACCGCAGAGATCATCCGTTAGGTCATAGCCGTAGGGTCAAACACTGCGAGGTCAGATCCACATTCACACTCCATTTCACACTGGTTGATGCACCTTGGAACTCTGTCCATTGCACAAAGGTTGCGCTACGTCTGTGCTTCAAGAGTTTGATCATCGTGAGAGGATAATAGGGCAATGTTCACCTCCCCTGGGTTCCAAGGAGCATCAATATTGTAAGTTCAACAGTACGGCAATTGTTATACTCCCATGGTGTGGGGATTCGGGACTCAAAGAACACAATTGTGCCCGACATCTGGAAAGGAACAAAGAAGTCACCGCCCAGAATGCCAAAACCACGAGCGATATAACGGTTGCTCTGCCGATTTTTTGGCACTGTTCAGAACTCAGAACTGGAACGGCCGAAACAGTCAGAGAATTGGAGACAGTGTATCAGAGTGGTACTTGTTACCATCTCCCCCATGTATCGTCCCGAAATCGACCTGATCGAGCTCGCGAAGGAAATTTACTCTGTGAATTATATTACAAATTAAGGTTACACATCGCATGAATTAATAACCCATGAATATCGGCCTGCTCCCGTGCAAAGAAAACCGTACAACGTACCAGTAGTCTGTAGAACACACGTAGTCCCGATCGTGACCCTACTACCGTAGTTAGTTTGCCGTTTGCCGGCTCGAGACATATGCACATATTCATAAATGTAGATGGCCCCATTTCGCAAGAGTACGTAAGTACCTCCTCTTCTACTTGTACGCAGGATGTACATTACTGTAGTACAAGTACTGAGTATAGGGTACAGAGAATGCGGCTCGCTACTGTATCATGCGAGGTGCAGGGTGCAGGGAGTGCAGTACGTGGAACTCGTAGGCCATGAAATAGCAGTATGCTACCAGGTACTGTATTTACACCCAGTCCGAGTATTGTACTGTACTCCAGTACCAAGTACAATACTTGTACCTGGTACTAATTCATGTAGCTACTCCTGTCCTCGTAGTAATTGTACCGGTACTGCGCTGTATGATACCCGTCATGCATATGGAATATATGGACACAAACTCGTTCACAGGCCACTTGAAGTTTACTGCAGACGAGACTGCACACTACTGGTACTAAAGCCAGGCCTTCAATAGGCTGTACTGAATACTCCAGTACTACCCGTTCAGTACGTACTGCGTCGTGCGTATTATGCAGCTAATGTTTACGAGCGTATGGTGTCAAAAGAAGAAATGTTTGAAGCAATGTGCGATACGCGATACGTCATCTTGCATAAATTGGAATATCGACCTTCAATAACACTGTCATCATCCTCCAGAGACGACGACTTGGCTATCTCGGAGGTCAGCTTTTGTAGACTGTGGAACTCCGGTGCTGGAGTGCGAATAATTTCAGATGGAAAATCGCGGTGGGGCATTGGTCGATGGCAACGACGACGACGTTGACAACGATTCTTTGGGCGACGACAAGAACAAGGTACGAGCCACAGGAATAGTAAAGGGCATAACCGGCAACAACGACTTTGCTGAAGAGTTTCCACCTGAGTTGTCCAATACCAACATGCCGTTGCACCCTACCGCCGTCCCTCCGCACGCTGCCTTACCTCGGAACAACAAGTACGACCTCGATCTCCGAGATAGGAAAGATAAACTGGAACTTGCGCCACCAGTGGAACCTGAACGTCCAGCTGCGCAAGACGTTTCCACATTCTTGGAAAATCCTGCAACTGTTATGGCAGATACTCGCGACGTGATTCCCGGTGCATTTCAGGTGAATCCATATGGCAACGTTGCTTCCACTCAGGCAGCCGCTGGGTCCATTTATGATTCATCCAGAGTGTTTGCCGTCCAAGAAACCAACCGTGAGGAGGAGACAAGAAACACCGACGGACCAGATCGCAGTACTAACCAGACCAGTCGCGTGGCTGAAAGTGATATGTACGCGGTGGAAGCGCAAAGGGTACAGGATGAAGAGGGAGAGGTTCTTGTTGCTGAGGTCCAATACGTTAGAACATCATGGTACCAACGTCCTTTCTATCGGTGGGTGTTCGTTGGTAGTGTCGTGTTCGCTTGCATTCTTCTCGGCACCGTGGTTGTACTTGTGGTGGGTGTGATTCGTCCGGGGTCAGCAGACTCTCCTTCCTCGGCCCCAACCAGAACAGCCCCAGTATCACCTTCACCCACTCCTGCCCCAACCTCACCATTGGCACCGGAAGAAATTGCATGCAATTTTCTTTCAATGACGTCGTTAGCGGAGTGTCAAGCAGCAGTCACATTTGATTCATACAGAAATTCGTCGGCACACTCCACCAATGGAACACGAATTCCGACTGAGGTCGGACTCTTGACGCAGCTGACTCTGCTTGACCTAACTGGTAATGGACTGACTGGCAGTATTCCATCGTCCATTTCGGGCCTAACGAATTTGAACACTTTGTCGTTCGGTTCCAATCAATTGACTGGAACGATTCCGCCGTCCTTGGCCCTGCTTACGCAGCTCACGTTCTTGACATTCTTCAACAATTCGTTGGCTGGGAGCGCTCCTTCATCCTTTTCAAGCCTCACGCAGCTAACTTCTTTGGGATTCGATATTAACGATATGTCTGGAAGCATTCCATCGTCGTTTTCAAGTCTCACACTGCTTCAACATTTTGCGCTTGACGGCAATCAGTTCAGTGGGAGCATTCCGACCTCACTTTGTTCACATTTGACTTCTATCCCAATGGACTGTGGTGAAATCGCATGCGATTCAAGTTGCCCTTGCACCTCATCTACAGGCAGTGCATGTTCCTCCGTCTTGACACCGGAACAAATCGCTTGCAATTTTCTTTCCTTGCCATCCTTAGCGGATTGTCGAGCCACCACGTCTATCGTTGGCAGCGCATCCATCAATGGGACAACAATTCCGAGTGAGCTTGGACTTTTGACGCAGCTGACTCATTTGAGTCTCTTTTCAAAGGGATTGACTGGAACGATCCCGCAATCCTTGGCACTGCTCACACAGCTGTCGTTCTTATCGTTCTATAATAATGCACTGACTGGAACCATTCCCTCAACCTTCTCAAGCCTCACACTGCTGACAGGAATGGGATTCGATATGAACCAAATGACTGGAAGCATTCCCTCGTCGTTTTCAAGCCTCACACAGCTCCAAGATTTGGCTGTTTTTGGCAATGAGTTCACGGGGAGCATGCCCACCTCCCTCTGTGCACAGATGAATCGTCTGCGAATTGACTGTGGTGAAATCACTTGCGATGCAAGTTGTCCTTGTGCCTCATCGACAGACACTGCATGCCCCTAGAAAAGGAAAGCGGCCTATTGTTCCAATGACCTGTCCATCACCCACGGGACAGCGCTCGGTGGAGATTTTCATTTGATGTGTCAGTGCATATCTCATCATTGCCATCACTGTGCTACCGCCTACTGCGCACAGTTACTACATGTACTCGGGCTTACTGCTTTACCGACTTACTTCGCAGTGCCGAACCGACTACTGTACTAGTTTAAGGCAGTGTCTTTTGACATTGCTCACAACTTTAACTTAGCCTTGTTTATGGAAAATCGTTTTGATATTTTATTTCAGAGTGATAACGGTCAGTTTTTGGTGAGTCACGAATTTCATTTTGCAATAACTCGACCAATTCCTGAAACGACGAAAGAAGCGTGCACATTTGTGTTCTTTGTATGCAGTAGTCTCACAATGGTGCACGCTTCTATCGTCGTTCCAGGAATTGGTGGAGATATTGCAATGTGAACTTCCGGACTGAAGAAAAGCTGACCGTTAAACACTCTGAAGTAAAATATGATAAAGAAATACAAAGAAACTTAAATAAATCGAACCCCTAAGTACATTCAAAAAATGGCAGTGAAAGACAGTTAAAAATCATAAAAAAATGAGCTCATAACCAGAAATCGGGCCACGGCTTCAGAGGCCGAATGATCTGTAGTGAAGAGGTACTTACGTACTCTTGCGAAATGGGGCCATCTTCATTTATGAATATGTGCATATGTCTCGAGCCGGCAAACGGCAAACTAACTATGGTGGTAGGGTCACGATCGGGACTACGTGTGTTCTACAGACTACTGGTACGTTGTACGGTTTTCTTTGCACGGGAGCAGGCCGATATTCATGGGTTATTAATTCATGCGATGTGTAACCTTAATTTGTAATATAATTCACAGAGTAAATTTCCTTTGCGAGCTCGATCAGGTCGATTTCGGGACGATACATGGGGGAGACGGTACAAGTACCACTCTGATACACTGTCTCCAATTCTCTGACTGTTTCGGCCGTTCCAGTTCTGAAACAGTGCCAAAAAATCGGCAGAGCAACCGTTATATGGACTTTGTCTCGTTTGTGAACATCCAATTTTTTGGTGATGCGATTCCGCCACTGCCTGCATGGAATGTCACATTTCCTACAGTCGATAGTTGACATACTCCGACTAAGTTGAGGGACTTGATAGCTTTATACAATTGGGAGATTGGAAAAGGTATCTGAGCAGTACCTTGTGTAGCAGAACTGCTCGATAGCGGTGAGATTCGATCATTCTGTGAAACGAAAATCACACTTGTGGTAATCGGCTCAACTGATACAATATTCCATCGTTGAAAAATGCCACCGCTTCCGGCCCCAAGGCTTGTTGCTGGCACTCCTCAACGAAATTCTGCTGTTTTCCAGAGCGACTCCTCCATAGGGTCAAGTGTTGATATTGCCATGGAGGGGACATTGCTGAAACGGGGTCGGAGAGTCCGGAAGCATTGGAACGAGCGATACTTTACTCTCTCCGACAGTACGCTCTCCTACACTCTCAGCAAGCAAGATTCTCAAATTAGAGGATCATTCTCAATAACAAATGGCAAGTGTTCGATCGGATCGCTTTACATGGATCAAAGGATCAATGGCACGTCCAAGGAGCTGTTGTACTGCATTCGAATAGACTTTGATGACGATCAAGTTGATCCTCACAATCTTACGGTGACATCGAGCGACCATGATGCGCCATCAACTCCAGCACCCAACATGCAGTCGACATCCACTCTTCAAAATACGTCACTCGAGGAAGACGAAGAAGGAGAACATTCCGAACGCAAACGATTGCAATTTCGACGGGGTAGATCCAGCAAGAAGAAAGTTACAGAAACGCCAAACGCAGAAGCAGTAGCTGATCCACATCAAAGCCAGACACCGGGTCGATTGTCGCCAAAGAGACGATCCCTGGTTCCCCCGAGTCAACCCGGTGATGGTGAAGGAGGACCATGCCTTCCAAGCCTTCTAGACGAGGGTACGGGCGAATTTCACGTGTCTGCCAGTCGTTCGTATTTTCAAGAACAGCAGCTCCACGAGCAGCAACGCATGCACACACATTACAAGGAAGCTCAGAAGCAACACAAAAAGGAAGTGCGAAAGAAAATTGCTGACGGAAGCAAATGGGCAGCGGCTGCCGGAGCTGCAGTAGCCGTTGGAATACTGACGGCAGGAGTGGGCCTCATGGCGGGCTTGGTTTTCTTGGGTGCAGGAGCGGCGGCGGGCGGGACTGGTGTGGTGGGAGGAGCTGCTTATCACACTATGAAGAAAAAAGCCCAGCTGGTAATTGCATCTGGCAGCTATGCTGAAGCGAGGCGCTGGAAAGCAGCCCTAGATGCATGCTTGGTCTCGGAAAAAATTGGAGATTCGACATGGGGACAGCGTTTTGTCATGGATGGCCGCAGTGCCAAGACGGCTTTATTGCCAACAGAACTACACGCAAATCGTAGTGGAGAACTGTCGGAAGGCGAAATGTCGCCTCGTGGCGTTACAGGGCATTTTGACGATGGAAATGCGGTGGTCGATCCCGGTGCTCAGTGGCAGCCGGTAGAGGAAGGATACTACACATTGCTTGGCTGCAGCGGGTTGCGAGTTTTTCGTGAAGAGCGTCATGCTTCTCACCAAAGCCGGTTGAGTGTGAAGGAGAGTGCCTGTCTTCCATTGAAGGCTCAAATTGTGCTGACGGCTTCAGCACTCGAGGCCTTTTTCTGTCTCATGTCCTTCGCTCGAGTTCCCTCCAACGGCCGCACTCAACCGACTTCAGGGCAGCGTGCCTCGTTTCGTGTTGTGGAACGAATGGACGACAACACAGATATTATTCATCTGTTTTTCCGCCCTATTTTCCTGTTGCCATCATGGACTTCACCTCGTGACTATTGTCTATATCGATATTGGCGGTACGACCCCGACGGATCGTACGTCATTTGCTTTGATTCTGTCAAGCACGACAAGTGTCCTCCACACCCTGAGTATACCCGTGGCGACATGCATGGTGTCTACAATATTGCACCGAGAAAGAGAACCAGACCAGGTATGGAAGGAATCGGAGAGGAATGTCTTCTAACATGTGTGGTGCAAGTTGACCCTCGCGGATGGATACCTAGAAGTTTCCTTTACGGCTACTCGGAAAGCTTTGGGATTTCTGCTCTCCTGCAAATGTTGGACATCAAGGACGCCCTGGATCACGAACGCTTTGTTCCTGTTCACGTTGACAACACCACTTCGTTATCCACCCAACGACGCCACGCCACATACCAGCTTCATTCTGAAGAAGATCCCATCAATTACGATTTCAATTATGCCAGTCAGGAGGATCACAATCCGGCTGAAAAGTCATCGTCGATTGCCTCTTTTCCTCCCCCGCTGCCACACCACAAATGGGCTCAGCCAGATGCCAACTCCTTCAGAGTAAGGGGCAAAGATTACAAGACTGACAAGGTCAAGATAAACGCAGGATCCTCGATAGGCCGGCTCTTTGCCGTTGATGTCGTGCGAGTTGACGAACCCTTCTACTCTGGACTGTCATTGCACCCTACTGAAAGAATTCAGCTTGCTCTGGAACGCGAGAGGCGGCTTCTTGCCAAGGGATCTCCCAGTGACATTCCGCCATTTGTTTTTCTGGTCAATATTATCTTGCCGGGTCCACCGTTTTACCATGGAGCGTTTTACTACGCGGTTGATGACATGAGCTGTATTAACGGAACTGATGGAACGCCTTCATCAAAACTCGCCCAACGATTCTTCTTCGGCAATGATGACAGATTTCGAGACCGCACGTTCAAATTGATCCCAACTATTGTTGAAGGCAATTTTGTGGTCAAGAAAGCCGTCGGTAGTACTCCGGCAATTATGGGTACTAAACTGGCGCAACGATACGTTCAGAACGACCGGTTTTTTGAAGTCATTCTCGACTGCGGGTCGAGTTCGGTAGCTACAGGCGTGATTCGCTTGTCGCTGGGATACGCGAAGACGCTGGTGGTAGACATGGGCTTTCTATTGGAGGGTGATACCGAGGAGTATTTACCAGAACGAATCTTTGGATGTGTGCGAATGAAGCACCCCTACTTTGGCACCCTGCTTCGCAAAGTTGAACCCGTCGTTACCGAAGGATGATGGCAAGATCATCGCAACGGAATCTACGCAGGAAAAATTGTGCTACACAACCAATTGTGCTTTTATTTATGTGTTTATATGTTGCATATAGGAAACTTGGAGGAAGCTCCTCGTCTTGGAGAGAGAAGCCATGCTGTCCGAGCACACTCCTAACGTAAAAATCTTTGTACTAGTACCAACAACTCTGAAGAGAGGATTACGATAAGGTTCTTTACTTTCAAGTATTACCTACCGCACTGCCAACCGAAACTCTCGGTTCATTCGTGGTACAGTAGTAGGAGAAGGCTTTGAGAATGACATTCGATTGATCCAAGTCACAATCAACATACAACAAATACTCACATTGGAACACTCCTTCATTGTGCGTATTTGGTCCTGCAATTCTCTAGACTAGTAGCGATACTTCGTCGAATAATCCTTGGGCGACACCACCAGACCACGACCCTTACGAGCCCCGCGATACACCATCTCCATAATATCAATTAACTCCTGCTTATCTGTCAAGGCCCAATTGATTTTGTTATTGTTCCCCGTTCCCAAATCCACCATGATATGCTTGTTTCGATAGAAAAACATGGTACTGCACGCATCGTACAGTTCGTACATTTCTGTAAAATCGGGCACTTCGTCGAGATCTACCAAGTACACGACGCAAAAGTTCTTCACCTTTTCGGCCACGCTCATCAGGACTTCATCCTGCACCATGCACGTGGCGTCCGTGTCGCGACCGAATCGAATTGCCACCACCCGATCCTCTTCTGTCAATATGGCCTGATCCACTTCCCAACCAGAATGTAAATGCGGGAGGAGGTATGACATGGTGTTATGTTGGAACGAACTGTGAATTTGATGTAACAGTACAGTGAGATGTGTTATGTAATGATCTCGATCGATTTCAATCGAGGGATGTTTTGCCGTCGGATGTCGGACTGTCCAGAGATAGCATACCACCTGATACTTGTACCTGATACACTGTACGGCAAGAGTCGTCCACTTCGGTGAATCACGTACACAGGACTCAGTACCGGGTTCTACTCGGAGTACCGGATACTAGAGTACTAGTACTGGGACTTGTATGACATACCGGTAATCTGTACTCGGAGTACTACGGAATACATGGCTACGGTAGCATATTGTTCTCCATATACTACCATACTGCATACGACGTAGCGGTAGTACCATGTGTTCCAGTTTCCAGTTAAGTGTAAGTGAATACACCGGTCCAAACGTCCAAACTTGTAGTGCTATGGAATGGTTACTGAATTGTTTTCCCCTTCAGCACTACGGTATGTTTGGGCCTTGGTAACGAGCGGATGAGGCACGCCACGTACATTTCACTCTAGCACGATTTGATGACGGATGGTAGATGGATGAGTTGTGGAATATAGGTACTAGGGATGCTGGATTGGGTCTTCACGCATTCCCATCCTCTGCGTCAGCTAGGCATGCCACAAGGTACTTTGACGTTTAACAACCTCCATGATCCAGAAATCAGTGGCAAACGGGGAAGGCAGTGCACATTGCCGACTTGTGAGATGTACGGAACGAAACACCCCTAAGAATAGTTTCCAGATTGAGGATGTCGTGAATGGATTCATTTTTAGGTCATGGCTCTTTCGATTCTTGCAACGGATGGCGGGGAGGTGATAAAGTAATTACACCACTACGAGAGCCAAGCAAAACTTGCGCGCTTCTTCCTCTACGTTTTATCATCATCCGTCACTGGAAAGGATCAAATTGGTCCTGCCAAATCGGATCCATCTCTCCGTAATACACATAACCCAGACATGCTTGATCTCCCACATTGTCCTCCGTCGTGCCGTCCCCGCAACAAATTGTACAACAATCGCATTCCACCTCCTTGTTATCGCCATAACAATCGGCGCTAGCCTCTTCAATCATTGAAAGGCTTGGAGAGCGGTTGCACAGGTATTCCAGACTGCCCGAAATGCTTGTGCTACTTAACAAGAGCATTTCTAAAAAGGCACGGACAGAGAGAAAGTAGGCACAGGAACGACAAGGCAGACAGTGAGTGAGAGGCTAGGACAACAAAACGAGCCCGTGTAGAAGACAGGGAAGAATCACAAAGCTTTCGACTTACTGAGTGAAGGAAGATTTTGAATCTTCACTGGCACCGTCCCGTTCACGCCCACATTGCGATTGAGAAAGATGTACTGTAGATTGGTCAGCTGGATCCATTCCATAGGGATCTCCCCCGTCAAGTCGTTTCCATCAAGGTCTAACATGACTAGCTCTTTGAGCTCGGTCAAGGCAGGAAGACCGCCAGTAATCTGGGTGCGTTTCAAAGACAAATCCCTGAGATTGGTGAGTCTGGAAAGATCCGGGAAACTTGACGCATTAAGAGGGTTCTCCCCCAAGAATAAGTACGATAAATTAGTCATGTCTTGAATGGCCGACGGGATGAAGCCTGAGAACTCGTTGCTGGCCAAGTCCAAGTGAGTCAAGCTCGTCAGATCGCCAAAACTTTCCGAAATCGAACCTTCAATGTCATTAAAGCTCAAGGACAGCGCTCTGAGGACAGGTGCACCGGTGTATGGTCCACGTGGCAATGAAGACAAGCGGTTCTTATTCAAATCCAAAATGCGGAGAAGCGGGTATGAAAACACGTCAATTGGAATAGGGCCATCGAATGCATTGTCCGACAGATCTAACTCTTCAAGTTCACGCATGGCCAACAAGTGACTAGATTCGAGCGGAGCTGTGAAAATATTTCCACTCAAATAGAGCCGTTGCATGTTCGTGAGATCCTGTAAATACTGTAAATCGCCCTCAAAATTGTTTTCGTCCAACCCCAACGTTACAAGTCTCGTAAGCTTGCCAATCGCTGATGGAAGGGAGCCGTCCATATAGTTGCTACCCAAACCGAGAACTCGGAGAAGGGTGAGTTGATCTATCCATGACGGGATTGATCCTGACAATTCGTTACTCTGCAGGGCCAGGTAATCCAAATTGGTGAGCAGTTGCAACTCAGACGGCAACGACCCTGTGAATCCGTTTTTGTGCAGTGCCAAGAATTCAAGTTTCGTCAAATAGCCCAATTCCTTTGGAATCGTCCCCTCTAAGTTTGTCTGCGGAATGTAGACTTTGTTGACAATCCCTTCCTTGTCACACACAGCTCCAAAGTCGAACGAGTTGCCGTTGTCATCTTCCACACGCATATTCCACCCACACGTGTTGCGATCTGCAGTCAACAGATTTCGCGGATGAATCCAAAATTGGCCTTTGGTAGCATAATACAAGAGTACAAGAACGTAGCGTTGTAGAAAGTATGCAGTTTCTTCACCATTGGCTGGCAAGGGTTCACGACCAGCACCGTCCAGTTGTACCAGCCACGAAACCGCGTCCCATTGAGGTGACCATGTCTCCTGCAACTCCTCATTGGTTGCAATTCCAGAGGCTACCAAGAATTCTTCCACTTGCTTACGATCCAAGCTGGCGCTTGAAGCCGATCCTGATTTTCCACTCTCCACGATTCCGACAACCAACACAACAATGGCAATCACCATCAAGACTAGCCCTACCCAAAACACCCACCTCCAAGCGCACTCACTACTACTGCGGGGTGCAATCGCGATGCGACGATTACTTCTAAGGCGTACCGTGGTGGTCGCTCGGTTGGCGTTCGTGGCCATGGTCAACGCAGATGCGGCTCGCATGCGAACTTCTTCGACATTGGGCAGCTGATCGTGCACGTATGGTGCATGGTCCTCGTCATCATTCTGCAGATGCTGCTGCTCCTCATCATCGTTCGTCTTCTCCTCAAAATCATCACGCGTGGCAGTTTCAGAGATCCCAGAGGTGTAATTGATATTGCGGGAAGATCCTGGATGTTCTTCCATCGTTGGTCTTGATCTGATAAGGGAAGTGCTCGCTGTCTCAATGAAGGAAGTGGTGCTTTGATCTCAAGGGGTGTCAGGCGTTAAGCATGGTGACTAAACAGATTCTCCGCGTTTTAAGTTTGCTATGTAACCGTTAAAGGTATTGAGCCAAGTATACATGTCATTATGCTCGGAGCTCGGAGTACACATGTGTATCATAATTATCTTTTTTCTACTATATAAAAATCATGTGCGATGCATGGTTACTGTCGTACTCGTTTGTTTTTTACTTGTTCACCTGATACCATAGTATCCAGTGCAGCAGAGACCCGAGCAGACGGCCACCAATTGATCCATGCTCGTACTCGTACCACTAACACATAGCTTATAGATAAGATTCAACTGATCATAACTCAGAGTAAATGTACGATCATCTTTAGCCGTTCTTTAACGGCTGCGCGTCCACAATGTGTATGTAGGCTGATAATCTCCGGCTAAGACATATATGCATCTATGGAATACGGATGCGCTGCAGGAAACCTGAAAGAAGATCTATAGTAGTCCATAGTCCATAGTAGTCCATAGTACCACAAATGATACTGTGTGCCATGAAGGAAAATCTGCTTGATTCACTCATCACAAATTGAACTCAATACCTGTCACTCGCTCAAGATCGAATCCAAACTCCTAATAGTACTAGTAGTACCTTACTGAATCATGTCTTTTCCAAATTCTCCCTCAATCTGTCTGGCAAAATGAGACAACAACCATGCACGGTGTCCCCAAATATTGCTTTGGCGTCAACATGATTTACTAGGTGACATTCTCCTTAATGTTATCGTAAAGGCCCTTGTCATATTGATTCCATTGTTCCACATGAAGGAGGTTGTCATGACATAACTGCAGATACCAAGAAACCAATTGTAGGAACTACTAGCTATGCAACCCATTCAGTAGAATCACAGCACCAGCACTGGTGGCTGTTCTTGTCAAATGAGGAGAAAGTATTGCCTCATATGCTACTCATCAAGCAGAGATCAAGATGTGAAATAGATGTGACAAACAGGATGCCAGAAAGAAAGAAGAGATGAACCTCTGTAGAAGAGAGGAGGAGATCTGAATGATGAACAATAGTATGCATGACAATGGCTTGTTTTTCTGCAGAGGAGAGCGACCTCAATGCCAAATTCAAATGTTTTGCGACCAGCACCATGTTCAACCAATTCTTAATTGCGCCAGCATAAGAAATATCATTATTACAAAAGGCAAAAAAGATATTGATCAAATTAATACTAGTAGTTGAAGCTGAACAACACACCTGCTGTATTACTTACTAGCTAAGGGCTACATTTATAGCTCTTGATGGCTAATCCACATAGAATGTTGAAGGATACTAAAGGGAGTTGTAAATAAATGAGATGTCAGCTTTTCTTTGGGATCAAAGACTTGACCTCATCAAGAAAGTTATAACCAAACCCTAGCACTAAAGGCAACGAAGATTATGACAAGATTGCTGTCATCAAAAGAAGGATGATGCTTTTGAAACCTTGGAGTACCGTTCAGCAAGATTCTTGAATGGTGGTGATCAAACACCTTGCATAGAGCTTGACAAAGATAAGGAAAAATGCTTGTGAATGATATCAAAAGCACAGCAATTTGATGATGCTTCATTCACTTCGGGTGGACAACATAGACAGCTACTAGTAGCTACTGGCTGGTGGTGCTTTGCAACCTCCATTGGCAAATCTCAGAGTTGAAAAAGAAGACACGAGAGAAAATCTACATGAAGATGGAGCTGAGAAAGCCTAGTAATGACAGCTGACGTGCGCATACATTACTATGTAGGAGATCAATAGTTTAGAAAGAATCATAAGGCAAGAATGTATTCGTTTTAGTAGTTCTATTCACCGCAATTGGGATTTATGTTTAGTTTGACACTTTAGGTGCATTCTTGATTTCTCCAAATGTGTAAGAACGAGACCAAATATGGCAAACCATGTTTGCACAGTACTAGCTACTGTGTTGCTGGTGGTGCATTGACGTCACTGACTCATTTCATTGCTTCGTCATAGCGGTCACAGAATGAATTTTGAAATGATGGTTCTTAGTCTAGTTTGGGGTAACTTCTCAACGGATCTAGTTTAATCTATCTTGCTGAGAGTGTTGTGAACCTCTAGCATCAAATGGACGTGAAGGATCAACATTGGTGAATGGTATCTTCAATGGTGCATGATGGCAGAAATCTGAGTTTGAGTGTGTCCCTTCTATATTGTTAGTCTAGATTCAAATGATTTCTGTTTCTCTCCCTCTGGGTGGAGTGACGAGTGGTGTCATCATCAGCAGATGGCAAATCAAGCAATGGGTGTCGCGCACTTATGATTGAATATGATCGGACGAAGTCGAAAACGTAACGTATTGCTAATCGAAATTAGTGAGCGACTAAAGGGTTATCGTCCCATACAAACTACCGTCGTACGGGTGTACCGTCATCGTAACATCCTAGCACATGCACTTTTACTCAGTCCCCTCGAGCTAGAGAGATTGAGTTGCAATCTATGTAGGTCGTCGTATCGTGCAAAAGGAACTGGATCATGGTGATATTTATCCACTAGAAGGTGGAAAGGAAACCCAAGTAACCTGCAAACCTCAGAGAGGGGTCACCGATGATCAGTCAAGTCGTATAAGATCATACCAACGAGATGGTCGCGCTTCTGTCCACCGGTATGATTTTGGTGCATATGTCTGCCGGGTTATCATGCGTTGATATATGACCGGTTAGACACTCTCCCATTGCCACGGCTTCTCTGACTGCGTGATAACACACCGAATTCGATTTCTTCTTGAGTACGGATTCTGGTCGCTGTGTATTATGGATCACCGACATATTGTCGCCATATATATGAGGGGCCCGATATCGCGACGCCCATCATACGTAATTTGTATCGAATGCCCCGTAGGGTCTCCATCCCCTGTTTCATAGCCACAAACTCTGCTCCGAAAACACTTGTCTCAATCGTTGACTGCTTTTGGAGAACCACGTAATTGGAGCCATGTTCAGGTATATGAGAAACCCGTACGCGAGCGACGTACACGTTTGTCCCCAGCGTGATCAGAGTCCACGTACAGTCGTAGGTCAACATCCTTACCGCGTGGTTCGGGAGCGTTAGGGGGAAGTGCTTCGGTAACATCGCCATACATAGCCTTCCAGTCACACTCCATAAAAGCCGACATGTCCACGTTCGGGTACGAGGGATCAAAAACAATGCGAGCGTTGTGTCGTTTCTCTAAATAGTTGAAGAGGTGGAACACAGCCTCAAGATGACCTTCACGCGGCATAATCAAATGTGATGCCAACTCAGAGACTTCCGTTATCACGTCAATACGGCACAGTTCGACGCACCAACGTAACACGCCAATTTGTGTTTGGTAGAAGCTCGATGCTTGTGCGTCAAGGACAGGCGTGACGTCTAACTCTGGCGAGTAATCCAACGGGAATGGTCCACTAGTTCTTTGGACCACTGTCTCGACGGGTACATTCGGCGATGGTAATCCTTGACGTTGGTTACTGCCGCTTGAATGTATTTGCTGGGACTCATTGCCCACGCATGTACTCCATTCGGCAACGTGACTTGTCTGAGTTTCGCACCCAGATAAAACTCGGGATCTCGCATTGACCCCGGTTTGGTCTTAAAGAAATGGTCTATTTCTTTCAGTGACCGTATGCCGTCATGATGCACTACTAGGATGTCATCCACGTATAGGAGACAGTACGCATAGTACTTGTATCCGTCGTCAGGGCGGGTCTCTGGCTTCATCCACAGATCCTGATCTGCGACGCACGACTGCCAGCCCAAGTGTCGCATGCAATCGGCCAGGTGATTCCGAAAAGACGCTCCTGCGGACTTCAGACCATACAAAGCGCGAACGATGATCGATTTCTTGCCTGCGTCGTCCCCAAACTCGGGACCAAGGACGCACCAAATCTTCTCACCGACGGGTGCAGTAAGATAAGCGTTCTCAATATCAGCGGTCTTGACCTCGAGGTCATTTAAAGCCGCTAACGTTAGAGCAATTCGAACGGATTCCCGTGACACAACAGTCGCATATGTCACTGACGCCGGCGGTGTAGCAGTCATGTGGCCACCTGCCACCAACCGGGCTTTACGTTGAAAGTCCTCCATTTTTACGTCGAAGACAAGGTGACAACGTATCTCTTGATATGTCGGCGGCGGGTCAGCCCCATCTTCCAGGATCTGAAAGGCCACCTGAACTTTTGACATCTCCTTCCTGACCGCATCCTGCCATAGCGTGTTCCCGTTCTCGTTATCAATCCTGACACAGTCGGAGAAGCTCTTTGGTATCTCGATGCCAAACTTATGTGTACGTTTATGATAACGATTATTCACTGCCGCGATAATGCGGTTGCGGCGGTGGATCGTATGCGGAACCCACCAAGCGAATGCAGGCTCTTGGTCGATACCTCTAGATATGGCATAGTCGGCCACCTCCACTGGGTTTGACTCCTTCAAGTCGGCTAGCCTCTCCCATGAGGTAGTACCATCCTTCCATTCAACACATAAACGCCATCCTCGAGTCGATTTCCGGATGTGTGTGTTTGACCCTTTTCGAATATACATGTCGGCCCGTGAGATCGCGCTCTCGTCTTTCCGATGGTCAACAATGCCAGCCAGCAGAAGGAATTGATTTCCCTCTTCGTCGCACATTGCGTACATATTCTGCGCAATGACATTCGCCGTCACTTCAGCAGTTTGACCGTCAGAAAATTCAACCTCGTATGTACGAGTGTCGAGTATGGGTTCGTATTCGCACGACCGCGGACGCTGCCATCTGCAGAGCGCTTTCGTCCCCTGACCTTGGCATTCATCATGTTGCCACCAATCGGTAACGCTACTTCGGCCCCACATATTGATCGTAGGTGTCAACGTCATCCTCAAGTTCGTCGGGCACCTCAGGGCCCTTCCCGTCAACATCGTCGTCGTACTCGTCATATAGGGGTGTCAAACGCCTCGAGTTCTGGATCGTTAACGAAGTCTTCGTATTTGAAGGCCTCTCCCAACGCTGCGTTCACGGACTCGGTGAACTTGTCGCGAGCTGCCTTTGCAGTTGTATCGGCCATCTCATCAGGCGTCAACGACCTAACTGTCGATCTGTATACCACTTGGCCGTTCGCCTTGAGGATTTTCCTTGTCATCGCCGGACCGATGTCAATGGCCGGTCCCAGGTCGCGTCCGAGCACCAAGGCATCGTCAGGGTAGGTAACGGACGTATCGCGAAACATTACCCACTCATACCATTTGAATTGGGCAAGAGGTGAAATGTCGGCTGTTTCTCCACTCACAATTGTTTCGGGCACCTGCCCACTCAATCTGAAGATCTCGTGCGCGGTAAACGACCTGACGTACGCCTCACGCTCCAAGCAGTCATCCCACAGCCGCTTCGGAGCCCTTGACCTAACCATCTGTCTACCCACGCCTTTCTTCAGTTCTCTGATTGCGGCTTCCGCTGCGTTTGACCAGGGAGTGTGTGGTTCAGTTTGCTTCACGTGAACGCTCACTTCGCGGCACTTTTTCCGGAATAGGCCCATCGTCTGTTCGCGTGCGCCGTCCATGATGATGGTGTTGGGGACACCCTCTCTTTGGAAAAGGAGCGATAACCCCTCATGAGCCATCGACTTTTTAGACATTGGGTAAGCACGGCACCACCCGTCGGACGTTGCAAAAATTTGCGCATACTTGTTGTTGCGGCGGGAAACAGTGTTGGAGATAAGGGTATCAGTGAAACAGTCAATCGCTAGTCTGCGATATCGCAATTGACGGTCATTTGTCCTGAAACGCCTGGACAATGTCGGATGAAGTACCGTCCTCACGCCTCGTTGCGTAGTGACGTCAATGGTCCGACGCGCAGTCGTCAGGTCAATACCCCAATTTGAGGCAAGTTGCTCTGGTGTATATTGCTTCCCAACACCTGTCCCGTGTTTCTGTAATACAGACAACGATTGCGCTAACAGTGCGTCATCATGTGTGACAGAGATTTGTTTGAGCGACAACGTTGCCGCATCAATCCCATCGACAATTGCCTTTGCCTTCGCCACAGCATGGGTGTGGGATGCTGAACAGAGCCGTCGAGACGGAGCGGCCCCAATACGGTCCCCTGGATTCCACACAGATGCGGTGATCGCATGTTCTTGTGAAGCGAATGCTGGGTCGTGCGGATCGTACGGTGGGTCGGCGCTTGTGAGACACAAGTGAGGAAGGGTTTCGTATTCCTCCGTTGTCGGTTTGCGGGTTGGGAATGTAGAGGTGACTCCATGAAGTCCGAGGGATTACGTAAGGGCGATCCATGTCGGGTTCCGGAATGAGTATGGAATGCGTGAATTCGTCGGGGTTTTCAGTGAGGAAACGAGGCGTCTCGTTTATAATCACGTCATTAATACGAACTTGCATAGGTGACAGTAGGTTGTGACTCAATTCCGGTATGTAGATCGCCTGATGGACCAGTAGTATAACAGTTGCACCGCTGAGCGGGTCATCGTACGCTAGTGCTGCAGACACCGTACGCATGTCTTTGGCAATAGGGCCCGCTGGGTCATAGCCAGAAACGTTTATCGGGCGATCGTAGTCATGTACTATTAAAGAATTATGACCGACTGCACACTGGTCAGCGTGTGAGTCTAGATCCGTTCGAGATTCTTCAACAGTCACATCCAAGGATCCGAGCGTGCGAAAGATGCTCATTGCAACGCATCGTCACTTGGACTCCTGGGTCGAAATTCGTTTCTGACGGGTCAGGAAGGATTCTTGCGATTGGATGTGCCCTTCTTTTCTCATTGTTAGAGGCCGACCCAGAGTTGGTTGAGCTATCGGTGTCATCGTCGTTGACGCCAGTCTTGCCCATTTGTTTTGCGAGTTGAGAGACCTGGCGGTTCACGGCCTTGAGGTTCTTGATGACATCCTTGTTGCTCTGCTTTGTACCGCTGCCGCCAGTCCCCTTAACCTTGCTGTCCTTTGCACCTGGCTTGTGACCTCGCTTGAGACGCTTGGCTGCGAGTTCTTTCTTCTGGTCGGGGTTAAATCGTTGTACTCCTCCTTGGTGTAATAACGGTCTTCAATCGCCCCGCCTTGCGTTTGTTGCCGTGCGTCTTCACCTCGGATATGTTCACCGTGTTCGCACTTACTTTCGACTTCGAGGTCTGTCGGATGTAGTCCTGGTAAAGGGTAACGCAGGCGTCAAAGTCACTGCGAAGCCTCTCGTCGGACATGATTCGGGTCTTGACGGCGTCAAACTTGTCGGTCTTGATGCCGTCCAACAGGAATCGGACCTTGGAGCGTGGGTCGATTCCGGTGTACCCGTGTTCGATCAGACCCTCCATTATGGAGTGCTGCTGCTTATGAACGTTTACGTAGCGCTCAAAATCCCAACGACGCTGCTCGCCGTTGTAAACGGTATTCTTGAGCTTGTCCTCTGCAAGCGTCGCCATGTTGTCGACATTGTTTGGCCCCAGGAAGTGCTGGTAAAGGCTGAGGAAAGCCATCCTGCCGTCACGTGTACGTTGAGCGGGTTTAACATACGTCCAGCAAGAGTGTTCCCTCGTGATCTTCGAGATGATATCCCACACTTTCTCCCGGTTAACGAGATAAGTGGGATCCGAAATCCTCATATTGGCCGCATTCAACGTGTAATGCGGGGCTCTCGCTATCATCTCATCCTGTATCGTGGGATATACGGCTCCCCCTACGTCGTCTTCAGGTACGGCGTCATTCTTACGAATCACGTACGCCAAGGGTATCTTTCGTTCCCCGAGGTATGAACGAAGGTATTCCTCGATTGACTCCATGGTCTTAGGCCAATCCTTAGCGTTGATCGTGGGTGTTTCCGTAGGAGCCTTGTACGTCGACTCGAATTCGCGCAGGTCGCGAACGGAGCGAATGGTTTCGAGTGTGATGTCGGCTGCAGTGACGGTGCGGCTCACACGCGCTTGATGACGTAGATAGAACGACAAGAGCTTCAGGTGTCCCTCTGCGCGTTGGTTGACCGAAACACCAGGGTTCTGTATAGCAGCGGCCCTGGCGCTCCACCGATGGCGGGAATGGTCCCTCCAGGTCGCCGGACAATGTTGCACAAGCTCTCTATCTCGATGTCAGTCATCAACTTGATCTCATCGAGAGAATCGATGCCCTGATCCTCGACTATCGCTTGAGCCGCGGCCTCGGAGAAGCCGATACGGGTTAAAGTCGCACGCATAACGGCGTTGTTCATGGTGTTCGTTTTCCTTTAAAGATTTCCGGTCGGACGAGATCGAAAGATTGTGTGGATGGGGCGCATGAGTCGCTCTTATCTCAACGGAGCGCATGCGTTGACCCGTGCTACGTGCAGTTATTGTACTCTTGGAAATTATATATTCCGTTGTGTTCCGTTGAACCGGTCCCATCTTGCGTTGGGAAAACCCGGGATGGATAATTTCGGGCTGTTGATTCGTTGGGTAGTCGATTCCCAATTTGACCGTGACTAATGTCCAGGTGTCAGGTTGCATCCATGGAATGAAACACAATGGACGCCTCACCGAGGCCATGTGATCCATCATCACACTATGGGTCACTGATGAGGGATACTATTTTGCGGCATAATCCAAGCCGGCACCATGTGTCTAGTGTCAGAGTGAGGCGAAGGAATGGGGTGGAAAGTCGGCCCGAGCCGCCCTCTTCGTGGCTCACGACAATGACGTCGCGATGGCAATCCCGTCGCTTCCAATGGTCGTGATTGGTGCGATGGGTCTGATAAACTGATTGAATATGATCGGACGAAGTCGAAGGCGTAACGTATTGCTAATCGAAATTAGTGAGCGACTAAAGGGTTATCGTCCCATACAAACTACCGTCGTACGGGTGTACCGTCATCGTAACATCCTAGCACATGCACTTTTACTCACTTACGTAGGGCGGATGAACGGAAGATA